>JASANH010001704.1:0-10006 GCA_030248295.1 Mesodorylaimus sp. YZB2_4 | reverse complement strand
CACCTCCACGCGAGGACATCCCAGGATGATACTAGGCGAGAAAGGAGGCGGCGCTGCCAGATGCGAAAAATAAATTCCACTGCCCGGAAACCTGAAATCCTCTACCAGCCACTACATCTTTCAAAAATCTAGCACAACAGGAACTAATAATTTTTATCGCTACGGAGCGATTATGAAAAATTTTCAGTCCACCCAGGATACAAAACAGCTTTACTCCAATCAACAGACTCAAGCCAGAATATTCTTGGGCACAATAAAGCATTAGAGTAGCTCAAGGCGAAAACTTTCTGGCAAAAAAGTACATAAGTAAGCATTCAAATCACATCACTTCCAAAGCATTCGAAGCGTCGAATACACACTCAAACACAATTCAATTCTGCTGGATTTTTTCAGTTTTTTTAAGGAAAAAGCCGCGAACCACAACGTTGGAAGCACAACTCGAAACTCCGAACCCAAAATCCGATTTTGAAAAGAGCTCTGCATGTTCTTCTCAACGCTTAGCTCCCTTACCGCACATAACTTTAGGACTTTAGACGCTGACCACAACTGACCAGTTGCCCAGACGCCTCTAATATTTTGCACGGAGTTTCTTTTGCACCCAGGGACATGTTATGTAATGGATGAATTGTCCATCATACATGTTATTCATCCATTATTGCGAAATTTGGAGCGTAACCATTTATTGCCAGCGAAATTATTGCGCATTCTATTCTCATACATAACGAATCGTCGCCAAGTTGTGATAGTCAATTCCGCTATGTCCAGCCATACCCTTATTTCATCCGGCGTTCCGCAAGGCTCGATTCTTGGTCCAACTTTGTTTGTGAGCTTTATTGACCCGATATTAGAAGAATTTTCGAAATCTTTCCTATTTGCTAAGTTATTTGCTATGCTGACGATTTAGTTATTCTTATTCCGACCGAGCTTGCTGGAAATGCCTCGCAGATCTGTCAGTCGATGCTTGATTTCGTCAACGAATGGCTTCAAACTATTGGTTTGGAATTGAGCGCGTCAAAGACTAGTGCTATTCATTTCCGATACAACTACAAACGAACTGATCAGCTGCCCATTTTATTTCTCAACGGTCAAAGAATTATCTTTTCTGACAACATTAAGTATCTTGGAGTAACTTTTTCATTCGACATGAAATTTACTGAGCATATTCGCACAATTTCGAGATAAACGCGTTCAATGTTATGTGCCCTGAAACGAAAATTAGGCCGTCACGTCGACCGAGAAATTATGGGGACTGTTTACAAATCTTGTATTCGTGCTGTTTTGGATTATAAAGCTTGCACGTATGACCCAATCCTCAAAAAGGACATCGATGACCTCGAGAAGTCTCAACTATTTGCAGCTCGCATAAATGTCAATGATTGGAAACTCAGTTCATCGGACGTTGCCTCGAAATGCGGATGGCCACTGCTGTCAGATCGGGGAAGACATTTGAAGCTTTCCCAATTCTACAAATTTTACCATGGCCACCACGACTACCCAAACATCAATTTTGTTCGCAAGCAAAATACTGGTCAACGCTGCAGCACCCGTCTTACTGGCAGTCATCATTTGGTTTTACAGAAACATCGTACTGTGTCTTTTACGCAGTCTTTCGAATATTCGACTATGTCTTTATGGAATTCGTTATCTGAAGATGTTGTTTTCTCTTCTCTCAGGAATTTTAATTCGACTGTTCGTTCGATGACATTTAACGCATGATTTTCTTTTCTCTTTTTTTTATCCAGTTTGTGTCTGCCCCAGTAAGTGCGCTCTTGCTGCTTTGGGTCGCAGTAAAGCTTGAACTTGAACTTAAACTTGAACTTGCTCCTGTCCAGTCGGTTCGTACGGCGGATTTTGCAAGCATCAGACATCTATGTATCGATCGAGAGGAGTTGGATTGCCTGATATGCCAGCAGTCACCTCTGAAGATCGGCATGAAATACCGGTTTTGGCCTTCGGGGAATCGGCTCGGGACTCGAGCTTTTATCAAAGATTAGACGTAAGATTTACCAGTTGAGAGGTTCTTTTGCATTGAGAATGTTTTTCATAGGAGGTCCCAGCGGATTTAAGCTGCGAGTTTCCAGATTTCAGGATATAATAATTTGTAATGTGAGTTTGAGATACTTGTATGACGGAATAGAAGTCCTTATGTACTGACTCTCTGCGTTTTAGGGCTGCAGGATGTGCAAGAAACAGCACCTGTGCTGTAGTTAAACGGATTCCCGTTCACTTGGACGGTTTTCAGCCATCAAGACCAGACCGTCAAGCGAGAAGAGCTCAATCTTAATCATTATGTGGCCTATTAACATATCGACTTTGTCCCCAATCGATGAAAATATGCCCGCTAATGTCTTCGATCAATGCAAAACGAACTTTTGGTTAAATTTGATCTCTGGGTTTCAATGTCTTTGTTGAACCGCGCTATTATTTATTCAATGTATTCGATTAATGTCATTTCTTGTGTCATCTCACGTTCAATCATCTGAAACACAAAACAATACAAATCGAATACTGGGCTGGCACAACACAAAATTTAGAATAGCGATATGCTATGACGCCTGACAAAGTCTAGCATATCATACTGAAGATAATTCTACTCCTACCATCAAAAGCCCCATGAACCATACAGCAAGATGTCTTAGAACGCAAAAGAAAATATTAAAAATGGTAATCACTAATTTGGCACACGGCTACCACTTTGCTGTGAGTAGATGAGAGAACATATTCGGCAAGGCTGGAGAAACACATTCTTGCCAATAATAAAATAGCCGCCAAATTAATCCGTATGCTGGAATAAAATTCAAAAGACCGTTCCAATTTGACTCGGCAGCTCCATGAAACAAAAAAATTTCTTTGTTTTGAACTTCGAACCCATCTAGCAAATTTTGTCCAAAAGCCGAGGATCGATGTATGAAATGAACAATAACCTTCCGAAATCTACATTTTTGTGGAAATTGTAGTATAATGTAGACAATGTGAAAAGAGCAAATATTTTCAACAAACGAAAATATCGAAAAGCACACATAATTAATCCAAATAAAACTATTGCATTTGTTTAGCAAAGATATTTGAGGAGCGGCCGCCAGCGCTCACAGCAGACAGCCGAACAAAAAGTGCGGGAATTTTGAAATTTGCGCACCGGGTAGGTGGTTTTTGTGTTCGGACGGGTCGTGACAATCTCCGATCCACTTATTTTTGTCGCGGATAGCCTCATTTGAAAGCCCACCCTTTTTTACATACTATTCATTAAAATGAAGTGCTTTTTCGCACGCATGCATGAATGAGATGAATTTTAGTGAAAACTCTTGCATGAACTTTTGTGTTTGATCCAATTTTGTCAATTATAGAAAAAGGCTGTTCCATGCAAGATATCATGGGTTTGTAAAGAAAAAGGTGCTCTTTTTCATGAGCTGCGCCCAAATCTTTTCGACTGCATATTAGTCGAGCTATAAGGGTTTTTTCGAAACCCACATTTTTTTGGCACAAAAAAACTTTGAACGGGTCCTGTTCCATGAATAGTTACCTGGCCGTGAAATGATTATCGTTTTCGTGGTCCCCATGGCATTTACTTTCGAAATATGTAATAATATAGAGAAGTCATTTTTCAAGGTTGGCCATTTTTTGGTCGAATTAGTCGATTCTTACAGACAGTGCCTCATAAATGCTAAAATTTGAATTGGTTATTTTTATTTCCTCGTAAAAGACGTAAAAATGTGTGAATGGCCTGCTTAAATTTCTGTGAGCAGTAGTTTGCCGACTTTAATTTCGTTTCCGATATCATCTAGTCCTCACATGATACCGCTACAAAGTCTTACTGTGTAGTGCTGGAAACCAGCTCCTGTCAGATCCTTCACTACAGATGGAGGAATGTAAGGGTTATGACTTTTTGAACAGTTAAAACCTGTTGTCTAATGCTAGCATCCACTGATGTGACCCTGTCACTGGCCCAGGGTCAGATCAGTGGTCAGATCATAAGTCACGGTCAGACTATGGCAAGCCCCACCAATTAAGCAGAGTTGCTAAGAACTTAGAAATGGACCCTTGCGCAGAAATTACTCCGAGAAAGCCGCGTTGGCTCACTTAGTTGAGGCCTTGGTCACACATTGCTTGGGCCAACAACCCTGACCAGGAGGCCGCAGCTCTGTTGCGGCTGAGGATGGCTGTTTAGTAAGTCCGTCGATGGCCTCGCCCACCTGGCTCTGGGCGACTCGGATGCCGAACGAGTGAAGAATCAGGAAACTGGTTCCAAAACACCAGTCGGGAAGGTCCCTATTCTCGCCCAGTATCATCCTGGGATGCTGGTGCTGGCACAAAATGCCCTAATGTGAAGGTGCTCCTAGTGGAGACACACAGAGCGGAACTGCTTGAAAACTGTTCACCTCACGGCCTTCCTTATCGTATCAAGACTGCTGGCCGGCTATTGACAAAATGGCAGGAAAGTCCAGTGGGGAACTAGAGCGGCACAGGGCCTAACCCAAAAAATTAAAAAAAAAGAAAAATGGGTCAGTCATATCCTGGAATTCATCTGACATTCTTGGAAGTTACGCAGAATGTAAACGTGGGAATGCAGGATTTCACGCATGCATGGAGCGAATTTAGAAAATCCTGGAGTCGAACGGGTGTGAAAAGGTTTCTGAAATTCGAGTAGTGGGAACTTGCAAAACCACAGTACTTTTGACCCGTTTGTGTGTCCAAATTTTGTGTTGACCACGGCCTTCAAAAGAGTCCATATATCGAACTTACTTTGCATTACGGTTAGTAAAATCCCAGTTTACTTACTCCACACCACTCCATGATGGATCGATATGGAACGTTATGGAACCACACATTTCCAGATAATACATAGTAAACCACGTGGAGACCATATGGGCTCATTTCGCCCTTGTGGAACCACAGCGGTAACGCCAAGATTCCATGTGGGACTAGCTGGATTCCGGATGTGGGATACAAGGTGTATTTTATGTGGATTCCACGAAATTACCATGCGGATCCGCGGACTTCCAATTCACCCACCTGAATCCATGCTAGAAATAGTTCTACGAGGGACAGGACATGGGTAAACAACGCGGAAGTGGCAGCCCCAAATATAAGCATTCTCAACCAGCATTAAATCAATCGTGCTCAAAAGGCAATATATCAGTGATTATGAAAGTGCCACACGCCTCAATTAGAACTCCATCACACAAAACATCAGTGAATTGGACGCTATGCAACTCTTGACTTTTCTCAACTATATGAAAAAATTGGCCATATAATCGATCATCGTACAGAGAAAACGAGAGGTCGTTGTCAGGTTCAGGCACTTCTAAAATATTAGTGGTTAGCACACACATAAATCTTCGAACAAGCAGAAAAATGTCATCACGCAACGAAAAGCAAAGTTTCACCTCGCCATAATTTTTTCTATGGCCGACTGTTCGGTCCACGTACTTTACGATACTTGCCGTTTTTGTGGAATACGGAACAGGATGGAATATTTGGGATCCAGCTGCAGCACGATTGCCGAAACGAAATAGTTTGCGGAACACGCGCCAAAGCTAGCAATTGGGCCATCGGGTTTACTGGCTCCATGTTTGCTGGTGGTGCAGCTGGTTGCTGCAATGCAAGAGCAGCTAAGGTTTCTTGGGCCGCCTGTCTGGCCACGTTCATCAGTGCCTGGTCAATCACTGCTGCTTGTGGGCCCGGTGGGTCCCCATTCCCAGGGTTCACCATCCGCAATATGATTTTCCTATTCCTGGTTATCCGAATATCACTAGTACTGAGCAAAGCCTCTGCTTGTGCTCTTCGCTCAATATCGTTAAATAGTTCCGTTTCGGTTGCCGTTTTCCGGGTAAGTTTGGAAGACACCTAATCCTAGTGTTTGTCAGTTAGGTACAGTAAATAGCCGTAATCCAGCAAAATCAGACGATACTGCAGTCAGCTTTCTTGTAGCTGATCGGTTACTAGAAAGGGCGATACCTTTCACTAGTATTGTCGCTCTGACCAACCAGGCCGATACCTGCAGTTGATGTCCAGAGTCGTGTCCAATAAAACTATCAACCCGACCAGAAGTGCAAGGGGTATCTCGCACTCCTGCCAAGCTCGCCAAATGTAACGCCCCTTCTCTGTCAAGCAAGGGCCGCTACGGAAAAAGACCAAAGAGAACTTCCCTTGAAGTCCGTTTATTCGTCCGCTCTCAGCCAGAGCATCACCCAAAAAGCCCCTAAATCACCCAAAAACACTCCTTATATAGGCGCAGCACACCACGAGCACTAAAGTACATTCGTACACTCAGCACTAAACCTTGTTCGCACATTCTAGTCGAGTGGTCAATCAACGACCACTCCATACCTAAAGGATAAACACCCAAACAAATACACACGAAGATGAGCAGAGAGGCTAAACAATCAACGCCCCTCCGCCCAAACACACATGCCGGCTTATCTTATCTTTCGCTTCCTGTTACGACCATGACACGTGGTGGCTCTCAATTGGCTGATGACACTATCTGCCTTGTCCTTGATATTGTGAAAAATGCGTCGCCTATGCTGGACGGCTTGATCGAGCCTTCAATTTTGGGCGTTGCGAATCAGGTTCGTCATCATCGCAGATGGGACTTTTCAAACACTGTGGTCCAAATTCACCATCTGCCAGGACCCTGGGTTCTTAGCTGCGTTGACGACCGATCTGTGGTTCGTGTCTACGATTCGCTGGGGTCAGTATCTGGCGTGCAACTTCGATTCGACCGATCTTACGAGCTTCGTCGCCAGTTATCAGAAATGTATTATGAGCTGAAAGACGCCGATGGGGAAATAAAAGTTCACTGTTATTTGATGCCGAACCAACAAGGCCCAAACGACTGCGGCGTCCACGCGCTGGCTTACTTGTCGATGATCTCTATGAATACAAAACCTGAATACGTTGTTCTCGATCAGGCCACGCTCCGCGATCACTTGTCTCGAGTTATTGCTGGCAACGCTTTGGAGCCCTTTCAGCACTCAACGGCATCGACACCTGCGCCGGTTTTGGAGAGAAGCTTGTCTGTGTTTCGCTGCGGCTTCCTTCTTCCTCCTCGCTGCACTAGAGCTGTTAGGTGGAGTGGTTGCTCTGCTTGTAACGAATGGTTCCACGTAGTATGTTTATCTGGCGCTTTGCAGTCGGAGGCCACAAAAGCGTATCGACAAGGCGGCAAAGGTCCTCTACCTGTTCAAAGTGTCGCGAATTTATGCAGCAACCTCTGCACTAATTTTTTATGTTTCAGGCTTTGCATTGTTTTATTTATTGGCATTCGATCGCCATATACGCCCACGCTATCAGGTACTGTAACGCCTCAAAACTGGACTTTCCTACAGTCAATGTTAAAGTGACCTTTATCAATGGTCATCCATGAAGGACGTCCTGGCTACCCATGGCATAAAAAGGTGAGGCTGATTAAGGGCACAAAAAGTGTAGTGAATTCCTTTGTGAGTGGTTCCTCAGCTCACTGTTTCCCACTTACAGTAACCAGAATTCTGTTTTTTATTATTAATGCTCTTCAGGTTGCTGTCTAAGCCAATCGTGTCGAGCAGAGACATCGCCAGCGCTCAGAAGCTCATTGATATATGGCCAAAGGTTATTTCTATTTTATGTCACGAAAACTCGCAAAACTTCAATGCTCACGCGGCTGGACATCTACCAAATCAAGTGAAACGCTTTGGGCCATTGTGGTCAATTCGTTCCTTTGCATTTGAAAGCTTAAATGGGCACTTTGCGAGGTAAACCAGTGGGATGTTTTTTTAAAACATTTAGACAAGAGCTTTTGTGTGCTTTAGGTATATTAAAGCAGCGAAAGGGGTGTTGGAACAACTTGGTCGTCGGTTTTGTCTGCAACCAGCATCGTACAGGCACCTGTCGAATCAGACTCGTCCCTCGCATCCCTTTGCGGCAACTGTAAAGGAGCTATTCCCTCAGCTATATCAAAGATGGGCGCCGCGGACCGAGGAAAACCAGTATATGTTTCAGTTTAACTTAAAGAGCTCATTATTTCGATCAGTCAAGTATTTTAGATACCGACTACTTGACGACCCAACAATTTGCGCGGATGCTTATATGAAGTGGTTGCAAAACCATTTTCATGGCTGTGAGAAGGAAGAATTTCGTTTCGGCAATCGTGCTGCAGCTGGATCCCAAATATTCCATCCTGTTGCGTATTCCACAAAAACGGCAAGTATCGTAAAGTACGTGGACCGAACAGTCGACCATAGAAAAAATTATGGCGAGGTGAAACTTTGCTTTTCGTTGCGTGATGACATCTTTCTGCTTGTTCGAAGATTCATGTGTGTGCTAACCACTAATATTTTAGAAGTGCCTGAACCTGACAACGACCTCTCGTTTTCTCTGTACGATGATCGATTATATGGTTAATTTTTTCATATAGTTGAGAAAAGTCAAGAGTTGCACAGCGTCCAAATTACTGATGTTTTGTGTGATGGAGTTCTAATTGAGGCGTGTGGCACTTTCATAATCACTGATATATTGCCTTTTGAGCACGATTGATTTAATGCTGGTTGAGAATGCTAATATTTGGGGCTGCCACTTTCGCGTTGCTTACCCATGTCCTGTCCCTCGTAGAACTATTTCTAGCATGGATTCAGGTGGGTGAATTGAAAGTCCGCGGATCCGCATGGTAATTTCGTGGAATCCAGATAAAATACACCTTGTATCCCACATGCGGAATCCAGCTAGTCCCACATGGAATCTTGGCGTTACCGCCGTGGTTCCACAAGGGCGAAATGGGCCCATATGGTCTCCACGTGGTTTACTATGTATTATCTGGAAATGTGTGGTTCCATAACGTTCCATATCGATCCATCATGGAGTGGTGTGGAGTGTGTAAATTGGGATTTTACTAACCGTAATGCAAAGTAAGTTCGATATATGGACTCTTTTAAAGGCCGTGGTAAACACAAAATTTGGACACACAAACGGGTCAAAAGTACTGTGGTTTTGCAAGTTCCCACTACTCGAATTTCAGAAACCTTTTCACACCCGTTCGACTCCAGGATTTTCTAAATTCGCTCCATGCATGCGTGAAGACCTGCATTCCCACGTTTACATTCTGCGTAACTTCCAAGAATGTCAGATGAATTCCAGGATATGACTGACCCAGTTTTCTTTTTTTTTTATTTTTTGGGTTGGGCCCTGTGCCGCTCTAGTTCCCCACTGGACTTTCCTGCCATTTTGTCAATAGCCGGCCAGCAGTCTTGATACGATAAGGAAGGCCGTGAGGTGAACAGTTTTCAAGCAGCTCCCCTCTGTGTGTCTCCACTAGGAGCACCTCCACATTAGGGCATCTTGTCCCAGCACCAGCATCCCAGGATGATACTGGGCGAGAAGAGGGACTTTCCCGACTAGTGTTTTGGAACCAGTTTCCTGATTCTTTACTCGTTCGGCATCCGAGTCGCCCAGAGCCAGGTGGGCGAGGCCATCGACGGACTCACTAAACAGCCATCCTCAGCCGCAAGAGAGCTGCGGCCTCCCGGTCAGGGTTGTTGGCCCAAGCAATGTGTGACCAAGGCCTCAACTAAGTGAGCCAACGCGGCTTTCTCGGAGTAATTATTGCGCAAGGGTCCATTTCTAAGTTCTTGGCAACTCTGCTTAATGGGTGGGGCTTGCCATAGTCTGACCGTGACTTATGATCTGACCACTGATCTGACCCTGGGCCAGGGACAGGGTCACATCAGTGGATGCTAGCATTAGACAACAGGTTTTAACTGTTTAAAAAGTCATAACCCTTACGTTCCTCCATCCGTAGTGAACGATCTGACAGAAGCTGGTTTCCAGCACTACACAGTATGACTTCGTAGCTGTACCATGTGAGGACTAGATGATATCGGTAACGAAATTAAAGTCGGCAAACTACTGCTCACAGAAATTTAAGCAGGCCATTCACACATTTTTACGTCTTTTACGAGGAAATAAAAATAACCAATCCAAATTTTAGCATTTATGAGGCACTGTCTGTAAGATTCGACTAATTCGACCAAAAAAT
>JASANH010000236.1:0-10029 GCA_030248295.1 Mesodorylaimus sp. YZB2_4 | reverse complement strand
GCTTACACTCCTCCCATAAGTCCAACACATCCTCATCGGGTGCGTTTGTCAACATGGTTTTCAACGCCTGAAGTTTGTCCCTGATGCACTCCTGCAAACACCGGTCCCTCACTAGAAAATCTACATCGAGCTTCCAATAAGAAGGGCCCCTTCTTACATTTGCAAATAAAAAATTAAATTCGAGCTCAAAGATTTTATGGTCCAGCAGACCCGTATTAGTGAACTTATGTTTTACATATGATGCTACCACGTTTTCAGTGCCGTAAATTCTATCAAGCCGTCCCTGCGTCTTGGTGCTATGGGCAAGATAAGAGAATTCCCTGGCCTTTGCATGATGAGCCCGAAAGATATCATGCAATTTAAATTTCGAAGAGATAACCCGAAATTCTTTCAGTCCCACCTCGGGGTACTGCGTGAGATGACTGCGGTCCAGCTCCTTACATTCCACGAAATTAAAATCTCCTAAGCAGACACACGCATCATGGTACCTGAATTTTTGTAAAGCCGTCTCATACAATCTCAAAAAAACCCCTTCCTTGGCTGCTCCTGAGCTGGTGCATAGACCCCTAACAAAAGAAAGACCTTAGTCTCATATTTGGCAGTCAATACTATGGCTCGACCTGGCACACTTGTGATTCGAGTTATATCCGAAAACAAAGCTCTGCGATTCACCAGAATACACACACCCGCACTATGCTCATCCGAGAAGGAATGAGAGATTCTAAATTTAGATTCAAAAAACACTATCAAAAAAGGCGGCCTCCTTCGCATTGCGAAAATGAGTCTCTTGTATACACAAAACATCAAAACCATTCAAAAGTGCAAAAATTGACAATATTTTTGGAATTTTATCCCGTAACCCAGCTGCGTTAAATGAAGCAAAAATTACTTTAGACCCTATTGTTATAACAGAGAGGAAAAAAGAAAAGCGACCTAGCTTGGTGCCGAGGCTCAGAAGCTAACATAACTTATGGTGTTTGGTGTCGCCTGACGTTTGGCCAAATCAGTGTCCGCGTTCTCGCTCGTTCCGTCGTCGCTCAATCTTCTTTTCTTCTCGTCCGCTTGTCTTCGTCGTTCCATCATCGCCTTGACTTCCTCCGCGTATGGCTCCGATTCCATCAGATGATCCCGCAATTTCGTCAACATTTTGCCGAATTCATTGTCCCCTTTCCAGTTCTTCTGGTCCATTATGGCTGGGTCGTCCCAACTGATTCCGACTCCCCATCGTTTGTCGTATGGGTTTCCTTCTACCAATATTTTCGGATAGGTCTCAAACAAGTGCCTTCGGAGTTCCGGGTTGTGTTCGAATTTCTTAGTGTTAGCCTTATATAATTTTTCTTTCGCGAAGTCCATCCACAAGCCGTGGTCAGTCGGATTCCAGTCGATCTCCTCCCCCAGTCTCTTCGCCTCCGCCGCTGACTTTGCTTTCATGATCTTCTTTGCTACTTCTTTGTTTCCAACTTTCACCGCTTTCTCCTTGAACAGGTACTGCTCGGTCGACGAGTAATGCTCACGATCGACCGCGAAAGTGCACTGGAAATGATTGGACAATGGCGACTCCTTCGTGAAAAACGGGTGGACCTCTTTGACTGGTTCCGATTTCGATGCCGATGGTTTTCGGATGATAGGATGCTAGGCGTTCAACACGGCTAAAGGCGGGAATTCTTCGTTGTTCGTGATTAAATTTTCGTTGCTCATTGTCGATGTTGCAGTGCCAGTCAATGGCCCATGCTCTTCATTGCAGCCTCCGGCTGTGATCGTTTGAGATTGGATGTTCGCAGTCCTTGATTGAAATCCACCGTAAGAGCCACTGGCTCTGGCCGCGTACGAGTTGGTTGCACTTTCACTCAAACAGTCCTTCGATACGTGTCCTTTCGCCTTGCATTTCCAGCACCAGACTGGCATTCCGGGGTACCAAATCTGTACAGGAATCACGTTTTTCGTCACTGCAGAATTCAAACTGACATAGCCAGGGATTTCCTTGTCTCTCGGGACAGTTACCTTCACTGATCTTCCGCCATTCCGTATCTTCGTTCCTTTCCAGAGGGTCCACTTCATCCCGGGCTCCACTTCGAAACCCAAATTCCTCAATAGCGGGTCCACTGTTACCTGGCTCTCCTGCACGGGGATTCCAAACAAATAAATGACTCTTTTGGACGACGGCAGCCTTGGGGTTTCAGGCTCAATGCTGATATTGAAGACTGACAATTTTTTCGAAACGGCTGCATCACGTGCTTCTGTGGTCGGGTAGATGAGCTTGATCGAATTTCCACGTTTCATTGCAAACAATGGATGCAAGATCTCCGGATTTTCGTCGTAAATGGCCTTGATGATGTCGTCAACACTTCGTCTCAGTAAATTTTCCAATTGCAATTGTATGAAGGCGACTTTTCCGATTTCTTCCTTTATTGCTACAGCATTTTCAATATTTCCCAAGATGGGTTCAATTTCGATTGGTTCTTCAGACGTTGCCATTTCTCGATTGTCGTATTCTCCCAACGGGAGTCGATTGCACAACTCGCAAGTGGAAGAAATAAATTCAATACAGATATATATATAATTCAATATTAATAATCACCAACCGATTGTCTCCTTATCAGTTTGTGTACACGTTGTATTCACTGCGTAAAGGGCGTAAACGAGAGCAAAGTGAACAGACGACCGCTCTGCGCGGCTGCTGATTTGAGTAGGTCGGCTGCTGAGAATATATCCTACTGTAATGAACCTGCACATCAACAAAATATATATTACTTTAATGCACCTGCACATCAGCAAATTATATCCTACTGTAATGGACCTGGAAATCAGCAAAATATATCCTGGTGTAATGCACCTGCACATCACCAAAATATATTTTTTACTGAAATGGAGCTGCACATCAACAAATATTGACTTTACGCTTCACACTGCCTATGCTTAACCATTGACACCACAAAAGTGACTCATGAAGCACCCTACACTATTACTATTTGAGTGGTTTAGCCGTTTCCTCGTCTCGTTTGACCGGCCGGCCGGTGCACCGCGTCGTTGTTGTCCATCGCCGCCAATTCCTTCCTGCGAGAAACCACTTGCTATTCAAGCAGTCTGCAGAAGCTGCTCACCACTCACTTCATTGTGACGTGCTCGTCGTCAAGGCATTTCGTTTGGCCGCAAAGACCAACGACAAAGGAATGAATGTTTCCAACATACCCGTGTGCCTGCATAGAAACGAACCTCAATCGTAAATACAGGTGAGCTGAGAAACGGAGTCCAGCTTACCGCGACTTGACATAATAGTTCAGCTCACTCAGAAGCGTTATGTTCGTCACAGCTTTCTTGATAGATTGCCACGCCTCGCTGTCCCGTTTCAGGGAGATCGGATGTTCCCCTTCTTTCTCGTATCGATATGGTGATCGCAGTGGTCGGTACCCCACTCGTGAACGCCTTGCAGATGATGCAATAATCCAAGCCACAATGCCTAGAAAAAAGGCAGTATCTGAAAATTTAAGGCCAGCTTAGCAATGGCCAACACCAACTGATCGGAAGCTTGAGACAAAATTTGTTTTACCACTTTATCCGTACTGTAATACAAAATTTTCAATTCAGTTAACGACGTTTCCATTTGGAGATTAATATTTCCAACGAGCACACTCACACTTATATAAAAACATGGGGATGATCATTCTTAGAAGGTAGGATATTAGAGAGCACGGCTAGTTTCTCGTCAGCGCTAGGATGTAAGCTTAAAAACAAGTAGCTGTACGGTTTATCCCTCGTGGCTTTGTTATAAGCATCAAACAGGTAGTTGGGCTTTCGTGGTCAGATCTGGCGGGACAGTTGTTCGACTACAGCTGCCATCATCGGCGACTTGAATAGGACTACAAAGTGTGAATTTCTCGTCACACAACGCATAACTTTTAAATCGTAGAAAAATGACTGAGTGATGAAAATCACATTTATATTCTGATGGTGCGATTTGACGCAAAATAAATCCACCAGGTCTTTGTTCTGCGCCAGCTGCAGGAATAAATCGTGAGTTGGGTTCAATTTCATTCACACTTGGAAGGCCCTCAGAAAACTTCACACCGGCGTCTTTTTCCATCTCTTTAAACACTGGTTGCCACATGGCGTAGTGATAATAAAAATTCTTGAAAATTGCACTCCGACTTTTAATGAGCTGCATTACGAAATATGTTTTGCCGCACGATGTACTGCCGGCAATGGTCATGGTGAAGGGGGTTAGGAGAGTGACCATGTTTGGAACTATGAGTGCTGGATTAGGATGCATGCCCTTTCATATTTTTATCGAAACCAGAAGATCAGAACATGCAAGTTTATTGAGACACCAACATTCCGTGAGCATTCAGTTTGATTGTGCGATTAAAACGCGAGAAACACAAAATGACCAGCGGTCTGGCTAACATGGCGCTACCATCATACTCAATTTTCAAACGCAGGTTGCCATACTCGTTGGATGCTTGCAAAGGTGATAAATGAGTGAAGCAATTGGGAATACTTGGAATGCGGAATTCCAGAGCCGTGTTCGGATCATCATTAGGCAGGGGAATATTCACAAGGATAATTTCTTTACGACTTTCCGCTACACTGACCTCAGCTGGTGCCTCAGAGAAAACATCTAAATCCACAGTCGTATCTAGTCGATTAAGTTCTTTCGCTTAACTGTTTTCGACTTCTTCAGTTTTCGATTTTTGGGTTTCAAATTTCTTTTACGTACGACCAATGCTTTGGTTGATTCACTCTGTTTCTGCTTTCGACTTTTCTTCTTTTTGTTACTCGATTTTGTAGTGGCCTTACCGAACAAGGAAAATAATTGCAAGCGATCAAGAGCTTGGTTGGCTCTAGCACGCGGGTGCTCCGCCATGACACTGAACACTAATTTTCCGCCTTTTTATTTCCTACACTGCACTTTTCTCCTCCAAACTTATGCGTTAGGGAGTAAGACAGCTGCTGATGGCACGACACAAAAGATGATTTGTTGACCTTTTATTTTGTACACCCCACATTTGTACTCTGCGCTTTTGAGAAACAGAGTAACTACACCTTTTCACGAAAATTCAAAACAACCAACAGAGTAGCAGCTAGTGTCAACTCCTTTCCGGCGATATCAGTGATACGACACGCAATCGTAGAAATTGTGTCAGTGAGCAGTGGCAAATAAGTACGATGGACAGTGTTATATGAACTGGACCACACTCCTACAACAGGCAGCTCCTTGTCATTGTAGAACGTAGGCTCAACAATATCAGTACACACAAGCACAAGAGTGCGAGGCAATGGTGCTACTAGATGACAGGCAACTAAGGTACATTCATATTTGCGCATGTTCACCAATGGCTTATACAGAACATTGCTAAAGGCACTAGGCTTATTACCAGGAAAGAAATTTTTGCTTCCGTCACTAGACAAGTACACAGTTATAGATTTCATATTATTTTCAATATTCAATCTCGTCTTTTGTTTCCTCCTGGCTGTCTGAAAGATCCTTCTCTTTGATCCAAGAATTTTCTTCATGCCCTTGCCACTTGACGAGCAGTTCTCGCTCTCCGTCTTTTGTTGTTCGTCGACGCAAAATTTTTTCAATTTGGTAAATTCTAGTAAGTGTCACTTTTTCTAATTCTCCTGCATAAAATGTCCCCTCAATCGGCCCAGTGTCCGATTCCAGCTTGTACACAATCGGTTTGCGTCGAACAATAGCCTTGACTTTAAATATTTCGTCTGACCAGGTAGATAAATAGCTTTTATGGAAAGTAAGTCTCTCTATGGCGATGCGAACTGAGTCACCGACTGCGAATTTTGGTTTTTGTTTTCTCTCAGCATAAATGTGCCAATTCACAGGATACAAATTTTTAAATATCACATCACTGTTCCCGGGTGTGATATTATTTGGCGCCATTTTAGTAACTCGACTGACACTGGTATTGTATGACTCCACCAACTCAGGCAAGGCTTCAATGTATCGTCGGCTTAGATTGTGGAGTAAGAATTTAAATATTTTTCTCTTTCAAGGTTCGGATAGCACGCTCGGCCATGCTAGCTTCAATTTCGCTGGACGTAGAGTACATGGTTATGCTCATCTTTTTGAAAAGGTCTTTAACTGGTTTATTGTAGAATTGGGTACCGCGATCGACTTGTAACCATCGTGGTCGCTTTGCCTCATCAGCGTACAGGTTGACAAATGCCTCATGCATGGTCTGTGCACTTTTGTTCTTCACTGCCACCACATACCACTTTTTGCTAAAGGCATCCACCACGATCAGTAGGTATCTGTGCCCGTCATTCCACTGCGCCAATTTCTGCATGTCGGCCAAGTCAGCCATATGAAGTTGATTAATCTCGGACGTGTGGAGTCGATTACGTTGAAAGTGTTGACGTTTAGGTTTGACTAGAGTATACGAGTCAACACCAGACAAAAATTAACGTACATCATTACGTGTTACAGTAAGACCAGCACTAATAGCAGCAGCATATAATTTTTCTACACTACTGAAACCAGAAACACCGCTGGGATCGGTATACAACTTGAGTAGCTGAGCATCCATTGTACACTGGCATATGATAATCTTAGATGGCCAGATAATTTCTACAAAACACACCATCGTATTTTTTTGAGAATTGGATGAGGCGCTTCTTCTTCTTTCTCCTTAGCCTCACTTACAATGGGAGGTACTTCCAGCGCAATGCCCAATACCAGGTGAGTAATCACGTCGTTCGAGTTGATAGCAATCTATTGCAACTGCTCATTTTTATATAGACACTGATCATCTGACTGGACAAGTCAGAACACGTCACCAGCTCGCCCGTTTTAAAAAACCTATATAAGTAGGCCAATTTCTGCAAGACACTCATTGTCCTGGTTTTGGTTTGGTCGTGAGCAGTCGGTTTGTTTCTCTCTCCTGTCGAAGTCGAACGATGGATTTTCCTAAATTTCATCACAAAGCTTTAAGCGCCTACATCAAATGGGTCAAAGATAATCATCAAGTGGAATTGATATTACCTCCAGCCTTGCCGGAATTTTCTTATTTACTGGCCGGAACTCCGTTATGAAGAAAAAAAAAGGTGGAAAGTGGCCAGTTATGGTCAAGTCGGTGTGGCAACCAAGTTGGTGTGGCAAGGCCTTGACGGTGGGAAAAATCGCCATGAAAAGAGCAAACTTCTATTTAAAACAAGAGAACGGGAAGTGGAAAGTGAAACACTTCAGCCCTGTCAGTTTTGCCTGTCAGAATATTATGATGATGTTTGGTTACGAAAATATGGACCTGATATGTCACGGTGACAGGAATGATAGTATTTTAATTGAATCTGTCAGGTTTAATAGAGATTTCTTTTACAATAATATGCATGCGCTGAAGAATTATCTGAATCCAGGAGTAGTAAAGGCATGTTGGCCTCACCGTTACTCACCCAGGTTACCAAGGGTGGGTGAGGTCAAGACAGCCCACCCTTAGCCAATGTACAGTACTGGCTCACAGGTCATTACTGACCCAGCCAATGACCATATCGGCGGTACTCACTGTCCATACCCAGTATCATCCATGTGATTACATGATTGAAAGGCATGTTGGCCTCACCGTTACTCACCCAGGTTACCAAGGGTGGGTGAGGTCAAGACAGCCCACCCTTAGCCAATGTACAGTACTGGCTCACAGGTCATTACTGACCCAGTCAATGACCATATCGGCGGTACTCACTGTCCATACCCAGTATCATCCATGTGATCACATGATTGACACATGTCAAATTCAAATCCAGCTTAAGTGACGCTTCTATGACGCAGCGAGGTTTTTTGAATTTCCCGCCTTCACGTATGAAGGGTTTGTTATGTCTGCTATGTTGCGCCAATTTGGAAGTGACAAGAAGCCGGGATAAATTTAGGAATTACTGTATGTCTTAGTCCGAAGACTCACACGTCATTGTATGCTGTAGAATTCAAATATTTAATATCTTATCATGACTTCGATAAATGTATATAAACTAACCGCATTTCCCCCTTTTCAGATCATGATGGCTGGCCGTAACCCATTCCTGCACGAAATGACGGAGTTATTGGCTAGGGTTCAAAGACCAAGAAGATTGAATTATTTCGATAAGATATTAATAACTAATATTATAATAACAGTGTTTATGATTCTGGTTATATTTTCACGTATATTCGAGAAATATTCAACTCATACGGAAATTTTTAATGCAACTGATTGCCTACGGATTGAAAAAGTCGATGACCGAGATGCAACTGTGCAACGTGGAATTATAAACTGTACACACGTCAATAGCGAAACTTATTTTTGCTCCAATAATGAACAAAATGTTTACGAATTGATTCAAGATGAAAAACCCTGTTACCGGTATACGTCTGACGAAATTTTAATTTTATATGAATCGTACACACGTTGCGTTCTCCAATTCGACAAGCATCAAGTATTCTGGCCGTGCGATAAAACACTCCAGCTTTCTCACGACAACCCGAACCAATTACGCTACTTTCTATCAGCCAACAATATCAAGCATGCCATCCTATTTGAAATTGACTCGTACACCCTGAAGCCAGTTAAGATAGTATTGATAACTGATATGAATTGTTTCATTGCATCTACTGAGACAGTTGCCAGCTTGTTTCGAGTAATGTTAAATATGCTCAAGATCAAATAAAATGTTTCGATTTGGTTCTATGAATAAGAAAAATTACCAACATTGCATACTAATATAAAGTCATGACACAAGTCTTATGTGATCAATGTTTATCGCAGGTGCTTGGATCTTCGCAGTTAGAGGCTGCATATTTGATGCAGCAGTTGCAAACCGCATAGCGCCTTCCTGGTTTATAAGGGCGCCCACAACACAAGCAAGTAACTATAATTGTGGGGCATACCTCGACACATAGGTCTACTGTAGTCGTCCGTCCACACGGGCATCGTTCATGCGTGTCCGTATATTTTGGAAGCCCATTGACCAATCGTACCATCCTGACCTTTTGCGGATCCATCACACAGCGGCAGTATCGAGAATGGCATGTAACCGAGACCACTTGCCCATTTCGATCTTTCTGTTCCCTAATCGATGGAGAGCCACACTTGCATACACGCATAAACTCGACGTGAGACATCTTCAACAATGATAGACCGAGATCAGGCAGCAACTTAAATTCTTTCAGGAACAACTCTGACGTGATTTTAGAGACATGCCCAAACACGTTTTCGTCGGCATCATGAAAAATGAGTCATAGTGACATGTTTTTATACAGTAGGCAAGTCCAAACATGTTTCAGGCAACGTACTGTAACATGTGTCATGATAGCGTGTCTAGACAGTCACGGTGTCTTGTGACTGGAATTCAATCAGCTGTCAAAGACGAGACTTCCTCAAGTATTTAAGTGACTGTCTGATCTTAGTCCGTCAATGTTAAAAAATGTCGTCCCGTCGTCTCACTGCCGCCGACCCAAATGCTTGGTACTGTTCTATTTGCTCAGAAATTTTAAGTTATTCAAAACGCTCTCGGTATGTTCTTGTAAGACGCATGGTTATTACTTTACACTAGCAGCACTCTTCCTGGAATGACATTGTACTGCCTGAAAAATGGGACGAGTGGCAACGCCTGAAGGCCGAATGGTTTGTGGACGAGACAAATGCATTACACTCACCGAGTCTGTGTCGCTTCAAACTGGAAAAGCAAGGATCCAACTTTGCTGGCCTGAATCCCAAGGTAAGTGATTGCTTTACTACGACGAACTAACTGGAACTAACCATAACCTGTTTTCAGTGCTATGTCCTCGCCAGTCCAGGCGAGGAATATCCAAAGGCCAAGGGAGTTCAGCTAACCACAGTCAATGCAGCAGCTTTAACAATCGAAAATTATAAGCGAGTTTTATTGGGGGATTCTGCAGCCATGCAGAATGTACATAATGTAACGATCCGTGTTTTACCAAATGTAGGGGTAGTAACTGCGATCCAGGAGAAGGTAGGGCTCACTCGCTGCTCCTTTAAGCGTATATATAATGCGGATGGGAGCAGCGAACCCCTGCTTTTATAAAAAGTC
>JASANH010001591.1:0-10070 GCA_030248295.1 Mesodorylaimus sp. YZB2_4 | reverse complement strand
TAAGCTATCTTTCCCCCATTATTTTATCGTAAAGCAACATAGGCCTTCAAGTGCTTCTCGGCCTACTCAGGTACAATAGTGCCGATATACTGCACTGTACAGGCTCGGAATCGTATCTTACTCCACTTGATTCGCTCGTTGTGGTAGACGCTGATGCTGTGGGTTGATTCCAGCTTTGCTGCATACCTAGTGCTAATGCTAAAAGAAGGCCCATTAACGCCACAAGGCTCTTTTCACATATTCACCTGTATTTTTGGGTGGCCTACAGACGAAGTCTGACCATAACATGCATGGGGACGGACTCAGAGAGTTGCGATTTCTCACGCATTGATGAACGAGAACCTTTTTTTAGACCACGCCTCTGACAGCCATGAAGCTTCGTGCACTCATTGCCTGGAACATACTGGTCTTAGCGCGCTCTGGTGAGTGACCAACACATCTGAGCACTCACAAATCTGCCCTCTTAAAAATATATGATTGGTTTGAGGCACGGCCAAAAATGACCGCGTATTAGACGACTGCGCTGTCATTTGCCAAGAGAATTCCACGGCCGGTGATGTCGGCCTGGGGTTATGCGTTTATCACGAGCCAAACACGCTCAAACAGCTTTGCGATGAGTATCAAAGCGAACGAAATTGCATATCGAGCTGCCACGTAGATGAACCAGCGCTTAACAGTTTTGAATTAGCCCATCACGACACGATATCTAAGTCAATGTGCGCGCAATACGACTATGCCAAAGGTGAGTAACCAGTAAGGTACTAATTGAGGCCATGCTGTAGATACCCCAAAAAAATGTATATAGCCTGTTTATTCATTTAGACCGACGACGGGAGGACCTTGACTGCCTTGGATATGGGAAATGCGATGTTTTTGACGAGAAATGCAGAAATGAGATATGCGCAGTGCCCTCTGAAGAAAATGCGAAAGTTTACGGCTACCTGCGATCATGGATCGTTGAAGACCTTGCTCAGGCTGAAGCGGCCACTGTTGCTGCCTCTCTGGACACTTATTGCAAGTATGTCATTGCTTGCTCTCAAAAAAATGGGCAATCACATCGTAGATGACCTCTCTGTGCGGGTCGACTAATGCAAATAATAGGTCAACAAAGCTGGAGCTTTTTATGGAGTCGAAAATTTTAAAAGCCACAAGAATTCCTTTCCGGGGCATAAACATGTCTTAAGTAACAGCAAGTTCTCCCCAAACAAAGCCACTTTAGTGCGGGTTCGGGCACCAGCTCTCTCTCAATCTACTGTAAAGTACATACCCAAAAACATAGCAGAAACCAGTTTCATGATCAGTATCATCTATGGAGTAAAGCAGCATAGCTGCTGCCCCTGTCTGCTTGTCAGTGCCCTTTACTCTGTCTATGTTTTCATTATCTATCTTCTCATGATGCCTTTTACACTACACGAACAAATACTTCTTCCAAGAGCCGTCTTGGGGAAATTTGTTGTAGGCGTTCAGAATCTATCTACATAACTATTTTTCTTATCGTTGTCGACGTAGAGGATAAGAATGAACGACTTCAATGAGGTACCCAAGACATAAGGCACTTTTTCGAAGTGACGTCATCGCACTTCGAAAAAGAATAATTTGGCCGAATAAATTGCCTCGGCCAAATGCAACCATGACTATGCTGTATGGCTGTGCAAACAAACATTCTTTTCGTTTTGATATTTGTTTGACAGAAGGGCATCATAAGGAAGAAAATAATCGATGTCAAACGCTTACAAGATGGATAATAATGTACACTAGGTCTTTTGCCACTGATGTTGTGCTGCAGCAAAGAACCGATGCCATCCTGTAGGCTGAAGAAGGATGGTCATTCCTCTACATCTTGCCCGTGCAAGATACTGAAAACATGGACACAGTGGAGGGCGCAGGCATACCCTCTCCCTGTGGTAGTCATTCAAACATGCTAGAACCTTGTCGAATTTTATTCAACATAATTTAAACAAGCCAATAAGTTTAAAATTTTTAGCTAATAAGTTCATTGCGAAGAATAATTCTGAGTTTTCTTAGCTGCCCTTACGATTAGGCATGTTTTGCTTGCATCTGTGGAGGGAACCACTGCATCCACCAATGAGAGCTGTTTGATCATCTAACCGCAGTTAGCATGCTAAATTTTTAGCAGCTAGTGGACAAGCACAAGTCCTATCAAATTTGCGTTCCACTAAGTGCTGACGGTTAGAAGTGACAACCTGTTTTCTTTGAGAATATACACGCCCTTCTCGCTCCCGCATATAGTACGCGTGCTCCATGGCATCATAAAAATGGCGCCTTCTTTTTAGGAGCGCGAGTTGCACCTTGAATTGTCTTTTTGATGTTGCGTGGAGCGAATGCAAAAGCAGTTTGGAAGCTTTCGTTGAGACAGAAAAACAAACTATGGAGGCGTTATTAAAGATGCTAAAAGAAACGGGAGCAAGGAAGCAACATCCAATAGATATATCTGTCTGTGAACAAGCGTATCGAGAAGTGAAAAATCCAATTCTTGATTCTGATTCTAATTCTGCTGGCGAGTTAGGCAGCAACCATCTTGTCATCAGTTTTGTTGCTTCGATCCTAGTGTTAATAGTGAGAGGATTGCGGGCTAACTAAGGCGTGACTCCACTGCTCTTCGTCGTGCATATGTGCCTGGACGTGCCGTCGTGCATTTTATGTGCATGTGCGTTTGCAATAGGACCCTTAAAAATTTATTTACATTCTCTTTGAAATTCCTGTAAAATTTTGATTTTTCTGACGGCTCTGCAAACATTTTTTCAAAGAGTTGCGTGCCACTTTTTCACATGTTTGGTGGTCTATATATTTTAGGGGGAAGACATCAGCTCTGCTGGTCTTTGCGAACTTTTAGGCAGCAGCCTGCCGTTTAAACATGTCTAATAGCCGTAATGCCGTGCTTGCTAAGGATAAGTGTTAAATATACGTATTACAGATTTCATGATTGCGTGCACCTTGTTGCATTTCATTGTGCGAGAAAGGATTTTCGTGGACATTCTGTAAAAGGATCACAAAATATTATGCATACAGGCTGTATTTTTGTGATTTTGAAACAAATGTTTTTGTAAGATAGGAAATTTGTTTACGCTGTTATTTAAAAAACCAATGCTACTTCATCATTTTGTCTGGCGCCATCATCGCACCAGATGTACATAGTTGTCGACGACTCGATGTAAACACTGTGCTACACTGTAGGACTCCACACCCCTTAAAGACAAAGTACACTCTAGAATCGATGTCGGAATATTGAAAATGGATATTTAGATTCAGCACCCAAGTTTTATAGGGGGCATCCAAAATTTTGGAGCGCTATCTCAATTATTAAAGGAGTCAAAATTTGCATTTCCCAGGTACGACAATGGGTACACAGTTCGACCCAAGCCCAACCCAAAAAATTCAAAAATTTCGCTGATTTTTAGGCGCTACCTCTGCTGACTAGTTGGCCAGGCGGCTCTGTCTAGTCGGCTAGACGGCCACCGAGCTTTCTTTTGCACATAGGAACACATTGCAGTTTTTGGTTTTGTAAAGTTCGACTTGACGGTGGGGAGGGTGCTGCCCATACGACGCAGTTTTGGGCCGTTTTGGGAGGGATGGGTGGTAAAAAAGCTAATTTGCATACGGCGTCGTATCTGCACCGTCGAGCCTTACAGAAAGCCTATCTACTTTAGCTCGGCGGATAAATAAAGCGCTGACTGGAGAATACTTAGGCACCTTTAGGATACAAAGGTCTATATTTGCTGTCTAATAAAAGTCTTACTGTGTTGCAGACGCTGAATTGATCGCTGACTAAAGCTGGCGATGGGTGTCCCTGTTTCCAACTAATAAGCTCGTTAATCACTCTTCTGCAAAATGCGAACTTTAGACGTGCAAGCGATAAACGGCTTGCGATAAATCAACAGGCAGCTTTAGAATCTACGATAAGGAAGCCAAAGTTGGAGCTCTTCGGGTTGAGTTTCAAACAGCGTTTGTGAAGCAGCCCGATTTTTGGTTTCAAAATCATGGAAAAATTGGCACGCCTCGTTTTGGTAATTGTTTCCTTTATTCTACTCCACAAGGGTCATTCTGAACCTAAATTCAAGGGCAAGAAGCACACTCCAATTGGCAATGGACAGGACGACGGACTAGGATCAACCCTTGTGTTATCATCCACTGAATTTATAAAGACCATGTCTGTGGTAACATTCCACAATCTTGACATTCATAGCACTGTCACGGCCCCGCGCTACTCGACGAAAGTATCCAGCGTTCACTGGGAGATTTCGCAAGAATCAGAAAGACATTCTTCAACAGCTGCCCCAACGACAACCCCTGTTCCAACGGGGACAGGATTCAGCCGCGATCAGCGAATAGACGGCCACAATGTTTTACACGGAACTGCGACAACGGAACCACGTCCCGGGGGGGGGGGGTGCTCCAGTGCTGAACGTTGTCTCTTCAAATCTCCGAGACCGCATGAGGGCCCGTCGGTCATCCCATCCCGTCCGAAATCGTGCACCCATCAACTGGGTGGTCACCATTTGTCTCAGATCTTCTAGTTCTTCTTCTCCAAGGGTGCTTGGCTGGCCCACATTTTGCTGATTGGTCGTGTCTGTTTCTTCGGTAACTCGAAACAGCTGATTGATTCTGTCTCGTGCCCCTCGCCTGAATGATTGCGAAAAAAGCAAGTACCACAAGAAATGCGTGCTATGGGCTAAGACTTCTGAAATTCTCTGTCCTGGTGCCACGTATGTGCCCAGGGCATGCATAACTTGCAAGTCAAACATGGCGTCTTCGAAGGATTGCAATATGAGTCTATCCAATGAAATCACAGGCGGCATGGTCCTCAGGATGCCCAGGAGAATATTGCTCAGACACAAAAGGAATGACTCTGCCAGCAAGAACAAGCAGTAGCACTTGTACGTTTTAGCGTTCAAATCATTTCCAACCGATGTTGATGCCGGCGCCTTGAGTGCCCTGTGCACTTGGAAGAGCCCCAGACCAGTTACAGCAGCTGTTAAAAGGGTCAGAAAAACTTCGCAATAACATAAAACACCGAGCAGTGTCTGAATTCCAAAAGTTCCCACGGATTGACCAAAAGGTGTGAGTGATGCTGCATATTTCATTGTGACGTTGTCAAATTCCAGAGAGTCTAGGAATGCCAAGGGCAGGTGCAGACTGAATGCAGTTGCAATCGAGGCAAAGGTAACTGCACACGCGAAGATCGGTTTGTTAAATCTTTTGTAAGCATTTGGGAAATTGAACATGACAGCTCTCTCGATTGCCATGCACAGCATGAGAAGTTCTGCAGCAAATGGTATCGCCTGGTCCAATTTTTGAAACATATAAGTCGAATATGCCGTTTCTACCCACGTCAGTCTTCCGGGCCTTGCAATGGTCACCATGCAGTATCGCACAAGCATAGCGACCGCGTTTATCAGCACAAGGACATTGATGACAAAAAGATGAAATCGTGTATTGCAATGAATTTTTTTCGAACAACGGGCGACAAATGCCTTGCAGAGACACCATATATTGTAGATATATTCGAAGCTTTTGATGCGCGAGTAATGTACTGCGCCGCTTTTTTTTCGTGTATATAGTACGTAGAGGAATGCGTTTATTTTTGGTCAATCCTGGATGTCGATTCAATGAGGCGAGAAAGACTGCGTCCAGAGACAACGAGCTGCGACTCAAGCTTGAAAAAAACTGCTTAGAAACCCTGTTAGTACTGCTACAGGTGTCCCCATGCAAACATCACATTGACTTTCGCGCTTATAAGGCGAGACTTCATACTGAACTTGTGGCGGAAGGCTCTTTCTTCCATATCTCTATTCGGTTCCTCTATGCCCTCATTTTCACTCAGGACGTCACCTGGCAATTACTTGGGACACGGCACCCTAAAATGATGGAACTGCCTATACTATATCTTCGACGCAGTGCACAGACCCTCACACCGAAATAAGTTCCGTCGCTCCAATACTGTTATTACTGAATGCAGATATCGTTTCGACAAAGAATCGCAGAGGTCGAAAAAATGATAATCATTTTTTCAATACTTATTTTCGTTGGATTTGAGAAGTTTCCTACCTTCTCTCCCTGCTCTATGATTTGCGGCCTTTGGCGCATACTGTAGTCACACCTGCTGCAGTTTTATATCCATCACGCCAGGTAGTAAACCAGGCGGAGTCTCGGGAAAAAAATGACCGGTGGACAGCCAACGCAGTGACCACAATCAAACACACTGTTTTCGATAGCCCTTAGCCCCCTTGATTAATATATGATATAAGTTTCGACAAAAAATTAATTTTTGCTTTTCATTTGAAACGATACCTTTAACGTCAAGCTAAACCCATTATTTTTAAAATCAGTTTTTCCCACACAAAGCATTTAGACCAGCCATTCATTCTTCGCGAATGGGAAAGAATGGATTAGCAATGCTGGTATACTTGGTCTCTGCCACAAAGCGCCAAAATAGGGTGCCGATCTCGGCATCAAAACCAGAATGTGCATGATGCCACTTGCAAAGGATTATAAGCCATTTTTCTTCTCGTTCCCTGAATGTGTGAAGAGCCAACTTCCATCTGATTGTGGGAATCTTGATTTTGTTCCCTGATCATCTGAGTGATAAGAAAATCCCAGGAACCATTGCTATGTGACGACTTCTATGTTTCTCAGGACACTCATCAAATGTCGATGCGCGTAATGAAACTCCTTCGAGGTATCTTTGGAGATGGTCTCATTTCGTTCGGCAGACGCGCTAGACGGTGCCGGAAAGACATAGATAACAAACGATAACAAAATCCTTGCTCGAACGCATTTTAAAAATTCACTCCTCCCTTGTAGTTCTCGTAGGAGACGTGAAACAAGTCAATCGCGGAACAACCCAAGTGCTACGACAATCAGTTAAAGTGGTCAGATCATCAGCCACCAATTACGCAACATCAGGTTTAAAAGTGATCGACGACACGATGACCACAATCTCTCGTGGATCGAGGTCCAACCAGCAGATTGTGTGGGAAAACTCACTTTGTAGCAGTGACAAATGATTTATGCCGCAATCAGGCTAATTTAGGTGACAATAAGCCTGGTCTAATGTACGGGCCCTTGTTTTTACCAGCCACCCTCCAGGTTACCTGGTGACCAGTTTGTTGCAAAACATGTCCTTTTTTCTCTCTAATATAGATTCAATCAACGGCAAAGGAGAACACAATAACCCGCCAATCCTTGCTCATCGTCAGTCGCAGAGCAGCAAACGCTCCGAATCGTTGGTTTCTTTACATTTTATGAGAGAATTATTGGCTATCGAAATGGAAGAGGCGATCAAAACTGCTTCGGCAACCTGCCCCTCGTACTACGTTGATTCTGCCATAATCAGCTTCTTCAATAAAACTCGTTTTGTGAATCCAGAATCCGGCCTGCCCAAAGTCATCTGCGTTCATGCTGATGTCCTCTCCCGTCTCGATCGCCACTACAATCTTGCATCCCCCAATATTTCTCTCATCGGCTCAATCTTGAGCTTCACGAGTTCATTTCTGGCCCTCATTGCCTTTTGGACGAAAAAAATTCATTGCAATACACGATTTTATCTTTTTGTCATCAATGTCCTTGTGCTGAAACGCGGTCGCTATGCTTGTGCGATACTGCATGGTGACCATTGCAAGGCCCGAAAGACTGACGTGGGTAGAAACGGCATATTCGACTTATATGTTTCAAAAATTGGACCAGGCGATACCATTTGCTGCAGAACTTCTCATGCTGTGCATGGCAATCGAGAGAGCTGTCATGTTCAATTTCCCAAATGCTTACAAGAAAATTTAACAAAACGATCTTCGCGTGTGCAGTTACCTTTGCCTCGATTGCAACTGCATTCAGTCTGCACCTGCCCTTGGCATTCCTAGACTCTCTGGAATTTGACAACGTCACAATGAAATATGCAGCATCACTCACACCTTTTGGTCAATCCGTGGGAACTTTTGGAATTCAGACACTGCTCGGTGTTTTATGTTATTGCGAAGTTTTTCTGACCCTTTTAACAGCTGCTGTAACTGGTCTGGGGCTCTTCCAAGTGCACAGGGCACTCAAGGCGCCGGCATCAACATCGGTTGGAAATGATTTGAACGCTAAAACGTACAAGTGCTACTGCTTGTTCTTGCTGGCAGAGTCATTCCTTTTGTGTCTGAGCAATATTCTCCTGGGCATCCTGAGGACCATGCCGCCTGTGATTTCATTGGACAGACTCATATTGCAATCCTTCGAAGACGCCATGTTTGACTTGCAAGTTATGCATGCCCTGGTCACATACGTGGCACCAGGACAGAGAATTTCAGAAGTCTTAGCCCATAGCACGCATTTCTTGTGGTACTTGCTTTTTTCGCAATCATTCAGGCGAGGGGCACGAGACAGAATCAATCAGTTGTTTCGAGTTACCGAAGAAACAGACACGACCAATCAGCAAAATGTGGGCCAGCCAAGCACCCTTGGAGAAGAAGAACTAGAAGATCTGAGACAAATGGTGACCACCCAGTTGATGGGTGCACGATTTCGGACGGGATGGGATGACCGACGGGCCCTCATGCGGTCTCGGAGATTTGAAGAGACAACGTTCAGCACTGGAGCACCCCCCCCCCCCCCGGGACGTGGTTCCGTTGTCGCAGTTCCGTGTAAAACATTGTGGCCGTCTATTCGCTGATCGCGGCTGAACCCTGTCCCCGTTGGAACAGGGGTTGTCGTTGGGGCAGCTGTTGAAGAATGTCTTTCTGATTCTTGCGAAATCTCCCAGTGAACGCTGGATACTTTCGTCGAGTAGCGCGGGGCCGTGGCAGTGCTATGAATGTCAAGATTGTGGAATGTTACCACAGACTTGGTCTTTATAAATTCAGTGGATGATAACACAAGGGTTGATCCTAGTCCGTCGTCCTGTCCATTGCCAATTGGAGTGTGCTTCTTGCCCTTGAATTTAGGTTCAGAATGACCCTTGTGGAGTAGAATAAAGGAAACAATTACCAAAACGAGGCGTGCCAATTTTTCCATGATTTTGAAACCAAAAATCGGGCTGCTTCACAAACGCTGTTTGAAACTCAACCCGAAGAGCTCCAACTTTGGCTTCCTTATCGTAGATTCTAAAGCTGCCTGTTGATTTATCGCAAGCCGTTTATCGCTTGCACGTCTAAAGTTCGCATTTTGCAGAAGAGTGATTAACGAGCTTATTAGTTGGAAACAGGGACACCCATCGCCAGCTTTAGTCAGCGATCGATTCAGCGTCTGCAACACAGTAAGACTTTTATTAGACAGCAAATATAATGAACTTGTATCCTAAAGGTGCCTAAGTATTCTCCAGTCAGCGCTTTATTTATCCGCCGAGCTAAAGTAAATAGGCTTTCTGTAAGGCTCGACGGTGCAGATACGACGCCGTATGCAAATTAGCTTTTTTACCACCCATCCCTACCAAAACGGCCCAAAACTGCGTCGTATGGGCAGCACCCTCCCCACCGTCAAGTCGAACTTTACAAAAACCAAAAACTGCAATGTGTTCCTATGTGCAAAAGAAAGCTCGGTGGCCGTCTAGCCGACTAGACAGAGCCGCCTGGCCAACTAGTCAGCAGAGGTAGCGCCTAAAAATCAGCGAAATTTTTGAATTTTTATTTTCGGGTTCAGCTTTGGGTCGAACTGTGTACCCATTGTCGTACCTGGGAAATGCAAATTTTGACTCCTTTAATAATTGAGATAGCGCTCCAAAATTTTGGATGCCCCCTATAAAACTTGGGTGCTGAATCTAAATATCCATTTTCAATATTCCGACATCGATTCTAGAGTGTACTTTGTCTTTAAGGGGTGTGGAGTCCTACAGTGTAGCACAGTGTTTACATCGAGTCGTTGACAACTATGTACATCTGGTGCGATGATGGCGCCAGACAAAATGATGAAGTAGCATTGGTTTTTTAAATAACAGCATAAACAAATTTCCTATCTTACAAAAACATTTGTTTCAAAATCACAAAAATACAGCCTGTATGCATAATATTTTGTGATCCTTTTACAGAATGTCCACGAAAATCCTTTCTCGCACAATGAAATGCAACAAGGTGCACGCA
>JASANH010001271.1:0-10086 GCA_030248295.1 Mesodorylaimus sp. YZB2_4 | reverse complement strand
TGATTATTGTATGGTGTTTGACGCAAACTGATTAGTCCAAAGGGTACTGAGGGTTCCAAATCCGATTATTTTAAAGTGTTCCATGATACGTGCTTTCTATCGCTTGGACTTTAGGCGTCTGGTGATAAAAAGATTAACCGAGTGGACTCGTTGTCAACCCTCTTTTTTATTTCAATCAGTAAATAGAACATAAATTAGCCATAAATCGAAATCATTCCCCCCCCCCCCTCCCCTATAGTTATTGGATCACCGGGTGCCAGCTGTACTTTTCAATGTTCCTTCACAAAAGCTTTAGATAGCGCTTCTTAATGAACACCTTCATCTTTATTGCGTACCGTGCACGCTTCGATTTACGACTGTTATGATTAGATATGGTTCAATCATTTTCTGATACCGTTGGCTCTTCTGTTTCTCTGTTCCAATTGATTGTCTGATTTGTCCTCGACGCTTCATTTTGTTGCTCTCCCTAATTGATGGTCTCATTTGTGTTCGATTTTTAATATTGTTGCTCCTCCTCACTGATAGTCTCATTTGTCTTCGACTTTTCATCTTGTTGTCCCGTTTTTGGCCGCCAATTGTTTGCCCCACTTCGTTGTAGACCGTCGTCCGCCTAGTCGTCGCTCACTGCAGTGGCTTGGGACTGGGACGGGTGTTCCATGGTTGCCGTTTCTTGTCGCGCCGTGCACATTCGTTCGTGGAGCCCAATGGCTGCCGCCGCGAATGCGACACGGTCACGACACGGCATACACAACCATGCTTTTCCGGTATCGATGATGGCTCGCTGCCAGTTCTCATCGCATCGTTTAGTGACAAAAAATACTGAGGCAAGCTGTGCTGCCGCTAATATAGGCCGACATGCTGATGATCGTAAGTGACCAGAGAATGATCGTAGTAAGAGAACACCATCTTTATAACAGAGGATGTCTAGTTTGTCTCGCTTTTGTTTTTCTCATAACTTCTTTACCACCTGTCTACATTAGCATGCGATCATGTCTGCCAAAATTTGGATCAGTGTTCACATCCTGACACTATCGCTTGCTATTGTCTTCTTATTATTGCAAGCTGGTGCCTTTTGTCAGCATTGAATGGATTGCATCGATCATTCATATCTTGACATCCTATCATCAGTAATGACATTCCCATACTTATTTTGCTCTCAGCAGTCTGTGTCAGATATCAGACTTAATCTAATGTCTTTGCCAGACAGTATTAGTCAGAATGTTAACCCAGCAATAGCTGTTTATTTTCATGTCTAGTCATCTGATACTTGTACCGAATTTACAATGTATGATAAGTTATTGTTTCTTCCTAAGTAGTCAGTATGAAATTTGCTTATCATACCATCAGTTTATTTGTTTCAGATACCAGGCTTAAAGTAATGGATCTGCCAGACAGTGTCAGTCAAATTTGGAGTTGACAAAAGCTACTCTTTACAAACCTGTTTATCTGATACTTGTAGCTAACTTGGCATATATCCTACAGTGAATTGTTTCGCGTATCATACTACCAGCTTATTATATCTGTTTATCAGCAATTTTCATCAGCAACAGTGCCTGCATCACTAAGAGAAAGGATTAATACGCTCTCCCTGTCACTAGACACCGGATCAGGTTGGGTCAACCCGACCCAACCCGACCCGACCCGACCTGAAAGTCCCTGACCCCAAATTTCGGGTCAGGTTGACTCGAAGTTATAGCAGCTGAAGTTCCCTGGGATGAAACCTTTCGAAAATCCTCAGAACATGCGGTGACTTTGCTGTAAAGGTGACCATGTAAAAAGGATGGGAGGGTTTTAATTACAAGCACCCGAATTTTCATGTTCCGTTATCCCTAGTACACCTTACAAAACGGCGTTTCATCGACCTTTCCTTCTGCAGAAGTTACTCGGGAAATTTGGTCATTGTCACATCTTGCAATTTGTCTGACATTCTTGGAAGTTACGCAGAATTAAAACATTGCAATGCAAGGCTCTAAACATGCATGCATGCATGAGGCGAATTCCGCAAGTCCTGGAGTTAAACAGCTATGAAAAGGTTTTGTAACTGTTGATAGTGGAAATTGCTGTATTTTTGACCTGTTTGACCCAATCTTTGAAAAAAGTGACCCGACCCGACCCGAAATTTAGCTGATTCGACACGACCCGACCCGACCCGAATATACCCGACCCGATCCGGGGCACACCTGTCACACATACAAACCCACACGCACATCTCTCTCCCTTTCTCTCTGCTCTGCATCGATTCGTTTCTGCCCATCCCTCCAGGTGGTTCTATCCTCAAAGTCTTTCTCGTCTTGCCACATTTTGTCGCGAGATAGTCTTCGATTCGCTGTCCACTCTCATCAGTTGCGGTAAGTATGTTCTAATCGATGACCGAACCTACTGTGCACAGGTAAAATGATGTATATCTTCATAGTACCTTGTGTGGATTGTAATCTTCGGTTCTATACATGAGTATTTTATTGATCCAAACAAAATGAGATAGTATGGTACGAAGGCGCTTCACAGTCTTTCTAACAGTGCACGCATGAGGTATAGTAGTGCAGTTTACAAGGGTGCTGGTACACATCAATAAAACACTCACGAAGATTATGCAATAGTGTTTACAACGCTTTTACTATCAGAAAACTTGTTGAAAGCGCATCGGTGATGCTCCTTTTTAATGTGATTATAGGCCTTTTTTATAGTCATTGTTATGTCGCTCACTCTAAAATATCTCCTTATTAAACACGGTAACTACATTTTGTGATTGATGTCTGAATCGATTCTCCTTTTAAGAAATAAATCTAAAATAGCCGTGAGAAAAAGACTATAAATTTGAAAGCACTCTCCAAAAAAGAAATAATAAGCCTTTTGAATTGCAAATAAGCGAAGCCAAGACCTTCACTACAGAATTTCTGCACTTATCCGTCGGGGACTTCCCAATTGTCATCATGCTCTCTTTCATGTTCACCTCCAACGATCGATAGAAGAATCGTCCTTGACGAATATGATACGAATATGAAAAACCTGAGCTCACGTATCATTTTTCAATCTATTTCAGATCTTGCGATAAAGCTGAATCAGTTATTCATTTAAAAAATATATTTCTATTGGAAATACGAAGAATGAAAAAGCGAAGGTTAGACTGCGGCAGGCGTTCAGTGCATCTATTTCGTAGTGTTTGCTTTTTTATTATTCTTTTTGTTAGCTGCAGATAACACACATTACTGTTAAGAAGTTGGAAATGGCGGCGTAAAATGGCAGCAATTGCTGAATATTTAGCTGCAGAAACACATGTAAACACAAACTACGGTAATGTTACCGCGGAAGAGCCACTTCGAAATGGCGAGCTACGTCCCTAAGCCTAACTACACCTTAAAGGCTGCTTATTTCAACCATTCCTGATTTAAGATGCCGCCGAACATTGCCAACTCGACTGATCGTGCAATTCCACGCCGCGCCGAGATCATAGTGGCCACAATTGAATACTTTTTCTGCACAGCTGGTATCATTGCCAGGTTTTTAGTGTGTCTCACAATTCTAGGTTATCGTGAAACCACTTTTTCCAATACTTTCTACACCTTGGCTGTAGCACTAGCGGTGCTGGACTGAGTTCACTTATTCACAGAATTAGTTTGCGCCCTGCCCGCCGTGTTCTATTGTCTCGAGGACACCCCGAAATGGTTCCTCAATTTGTGCGGTTGCTTTGCAGATGTGTCATTTTGGGCCATCGCCCCTTTAATGTTGGTCATAGCTGGCAATCGTTAGGTGGCCGTGTGTCACTTTGAAACTTACAAACGCGTTTTCAGTCAAAAACGGATTCAAATGCCGATTGGATCTTGTTTTATTTTTTGCTTTTTCATGCCCTCAGTTATGTACGGGTACAAATGTTACCACGATTTCAATTACGCATGGTTGTTTGTATGATACGAAGTCGGGCGCAAGGATTTCGCACTAAATTTCAATGCCACAATTTGCAACACCATATGTTTGGGCGTGGCTCTGATATATGTCATGATTTATATCTAACATGGAGAATCCAACGTCGCGTCGGAACCAGCTTGCAATCGGAAGATGATCGAAAACGACGAGCCAAGGAATCCAAACTCATGTTCCAATTCGGTCTCATATCCTCAGTTTTAATAGCGTATCAAATATTCTTTTGGATTTTCCTCTTCTGGGCCACCAATGAGCCGAGCGAAATGGTTTTGAATTTCTTCGTCAATCTCAACAGCTGCATCAGTCCATTCCTGTATTTGACGTTTGGATCGGAAATTCGAAGTCGACTGCCATGGAAATCGCAAACCGTACACCGAACGACGGGTACAAACCCGGCAGGTGCAACCATGACCACTTATGTGCGCCCAGCATTCAATAAGCCATCTACTAGACCCGTGGAAGAGAGTCAGAAGTAATTGTTTATGTTCAATGGGGTGAAATAGCCTGTTTTGGCACGAACAATATGCCCCTTCAAGTTTAGAGTTGTGCGCTCAAATATTTTCACTGTAGGAATTGGATTTCCACGCATTTTTTGGGATGATGTGGTTGCTGTGCTCAATTAAAGATAATGCTTTCATGAATTGTTCTAACATACAGTACTGGGGAGTGTGTGAATGAAAAATGTGAGTGGACGTGCATTTAATTGGAAAATTTTTAGGTTATCTTCCCAGTTCAAGGCAGTGTGATTTAAAAGAGCAGAAACGCGAAGTTCTCGAAAATATGATATCGATTTAGTTCTTTGTTCTCATATATATTTTCCAGAGACTCTCACGATAATCGTTGTTTCTTTCGGGTTTTTGATTTCGCTCTCGTCGCACATCGAAAGACAAGGCATTGCACCATTCGTACTGGACAGAACAGAAATCAGGAATGATGAATATTCTTCTGATTACTTCAGTCTGCTTCAGTAGATAATCTTCAACTTACAGTAAAATCATGAACATTTGTCAAGTTTTATGAAGCATCTCCAATCAGTCATACAAAGAACAAGAGGCGATTTCATCCTTCCCTCCATTCATTTTTCTCAGGCTCACATAATCTATTGCCAAGAAAGTCCCTCGTCGGACTTGCTCGAAAATGAAGAACACCTGTCTTTTACCAGGTGCTAAATAAATGGTTTTCCTACGCCATCCATCATTTTGAGCCCCATCTTCAGGTGTTCCAGGTGACTGCTTCTCATCGAACGAGTCCCAAATACAATGGTTCATTTGATCAACACAAACTGATATGCCTCCTACTTCACTGAGATCGCTCAATTTCCTTGGTGGTAATGTTTTTTGAGCAGCTTTTCCATTCTCTATGGCTATAAGTCCTATTGCTGAAGGTGCCAAGTAGGAGAATTGCAGGCGACTAGGCTCGTAGAGAAAGAATGTCTTTGTGCTTAGGACAGCCACAGCTGCAATGTTTTTCATGGAGGTCATTACCATTGAGCACTTGCCACTACTTGCGCCAGGTACATTTGGGTATCGTGCCAAGGAGCCGCACTGGCGCCGTAATACTGCAAATGGCACTTGCTGGCTCTTAAAAGTATCGAAAGTACAGTAATCCCTTTCGAAATCGCATTCAGCTTCGTAGCACTTTGATTCGGTTGGCTGATATTCTCGAACATCGATTGGCGGATAACTCGATTGGATTTTTAGTGAAGATGACAAGTGTACGTCAGGAAAAAAAGTGGAGGGCGCGGGAGGAGCGTTCGAGGTGAGAAAAGATGAGATAACGGTGTCGTCTTTAATGAGGTCGCTCTCACTCGGTACAGACTCAGAATTTTCCAAGAAAGTGGAAGTGTCTACTGAAAAACACAAGAAGGTGATTCTTATGAGCAGATGAGGGTATGCGTAGCGGAATGGTGTCAATGCGGCTGATTACTGGACTACCCACCGCATAGATTAGGCCGGTCGTACTCGATCTGGTCTATTGCCAAGATGTCAGCTAATGTTCGAATTCTTCCTCGCAAAACAATCTAAAATTCTTAGCAGAGTTCATAAACATAACATGCCGACCCAAAATACCATATGAAATAAGCACCTGAAATGGAACTGTGACTGGTGGCACTCGTACAACCACCTGTCGCCACCCCGTTCCAGTGAATCCTTCCAGGGCGTTCAAGCACAAAGATCGGCCGTTTGGTTTTGGTGGAACGCGAATGCAAATGTCAAGCTCACCGCCAATGGCTGTTTTCCAAACGTGCAGCTGCAGTCTACCACTGCTGTACTGGCAGTTAATAATGTCACTTAGTAGGAGGCTGTTTGGGATTGTCGATCCAAGGGTCTGTTGACTGCTGGCACTGAAGAGCGGCCGATGTTAGCGAATGAGCCTCCTGAATTGAAAGAAGATGCCCGCTATCAAAACCATTCAAGAATAAGTGGCATTCAAATCCTTCTCAGCTAAATGAACCATCCAAAACAGAGATTAATTTTTAGTTTTTTTGGGGCTGCTCACGCTGTTTTTAGAGAGTCGTACCATCAGCAACACTACCGTAATGGCTTCCTAAATATGAATTTTCCGATGTCATAACTGAGGGACCATATTGTTCCACATAGACCCATGAGAAATCCCCTGATTTATATCCTTCATGTGGCATCGTTCATGTGGAGCCAAGTGGTCTTTCCTGGATTGAGAACATAGGCTCTAGCGTTAAAGGATGTCAAAGCAGTGAATTGCCACTAGAGTGGCCAACACATGATCCGATATAAAACGAGACTGGGACTTAGAAAAGCAACGTAACATTAATTTTCATAATATTATTTGCTTGGAGATCACGTTTGAAGCAAATCGAATGGCGAGCGTTAATTCGAGGAAAAACTCATAGGAATATCGCCAACCGTTAAATCGAACTTGACAAAACCACAAAAATGGTGTTTGTTTTCAGATGCCAGTGCTTGCTCTGACCAACTGGTCAGCAGTAATCAGCGCCCGAAATACTGAGAAATTTTCAAGTTCCGCTAGATTTTTTTAGTTTTTCAAGGAAAAAACCTAAACCCTGTTGGAAGCTCAAACTCGAAACTCCAGACCTAAAAACCGAATTTAAAAAGAACTCTGCGTGTTTTTCTCAACGCTCAGCTTCGTTATCGCACAAAAATCAAGACCTTAGACGCTGATCACAACTGACCAGGTTCCCAGACGCCTCTAATATTTTGCACAGAGCTTTCTTCTGCACCCAGCAACATATTACAATATTTGGTTTTTTAAAGCTCGACTTGACGGTCGGCGATGTTCCCTTGTGAGAGTGAATCTATCAGTCAACTGAATCTTTTCAATTCAGTTAGCTGTGACTTAAACTTAATCTTTTTTCCACAACTGTATCAACGCTGGAGTGTAAAGAGCACCTTCACAGCCTGAGAAAGTGCATTTTTATCAAGCTTAAAAAGATATGTAACGTTACAACTGTTCATGATGGCTTTGGGAAAACAAGAGAAGCAGACACCCATCGAAAATCAAAAATAGATCTTTTTTGTTATAACATCAATTCCTGTTCCAACTGCCTCCGCGTGATCGATTTCTTCCCCCTCCCACTAATCGCAATGCTGGCTTCCGAGGAAAGGCGCCTCACCAGAAGGGAAGTGGCTGGTACAGCCAGAGTAACTTGCGCAAATGAAGCCAAGTTTTGATATGAACAAATAAACAAATGGTGAGAGAGTGGCTATGCCATGGGTGGATGGCATACGCGAGCAACAGTAGTCTATGCGGCTGGGCTGGTGGGTTACTGGACGAGTAAGATGACTGCCATAGCATAAGCCTCACAATCAGCATGGGTCAGTTTCACATTACGATCCTAATTTCTTGACATGTGGGAATTCAGGGCACTTGCTTGGTACAGCAACTTGGAACAATGCTGGGACACTAGTTTGGGCCGTGTCACAATACTGTAGCTGCCCTACAAATCAAAATTTCAATGCGTAATACGCAAACTTTGCGTATGCGTATTTTGTACGCAACCGAATGTATCTCTAACTAACTTTCTCCGATAATTTACGAGCTTTAGCATAGGCGCACGCAGCAGGGGGCGATAGTAAATGCCTGGTGTGTGCGCGCAAAGTGACAGTCAGAGCGCAGACGGCCATCTGGGGCCTGTTTCACCACGACTCCAGGCTCCGATTCGGAGACTCCAACTCCGGACTGGAGTGATGAAAGTGTTTCACCATCCTGGAGTTAGACAGAATTTTGGACTCCGGCGCCCGGAGTCCTTTAGGTGGCAATGGAGCTTTGTTGCGTTTCACCAAAAGTTACATTAAGACACTCCAGAGCAGAAACAGCAGAGCAAAAACCTTGGAGTCTCGCGTGACTCTAAAACACATTTTAAACCCCTTTTCTGCATAAGCCTAAGCGATGGAAATGAAGTTCATTGATTATTAATTTATTATCTGACGATTAGGCGAACTATGGGCTTTGGATTATACGATAACTTGACTTTAAAAGAGGATGACAAGGACCCTGATAGAAAGCTGCAACTACGACCAGTGTCTATGTACGTATCTACCTGCAGTGTGCGTCAAGGATCGGTTTCGACGTGAACTAAGGGCGATTTTAAAAAGAATGTTGAGAAACGGGATAAAGGTTTACGGGGAAGAACCAGATTATATTTTTCTGATTGTGAAGGTGATATAGTGATGGTAATCAGTTTTACCCTGCTGTCTTGAAGATCAAACTGCCATTGCCACAATCTATGAAGACAGGTGCTTGAGTACGTTTCTCATGTGTTCATTCTTATGTTGTTTTGGGCACCCTAGCCTTTGTTTTTCTAGTTTTATCGTTAGTTTTCATTTAGCAGGGTATGCACTATCATAAAACTACAGCATGTTCAACCACGAAGTTTATATCATAGTCGTTTTCTTATATCTTCCTTGTCATCAACTATCCCGCCACGCTGCAACTGCAACTGCAGTCCTACAGGGCCTACGGGGCCTACGTCAACATTTAGCAGGGTCATGCTATAGTATTGTTATGTTATCACACTATTTTAAAACCATTTTTTTAAATCAAAAAATCTGTAATAATTTTATTATGTGTGCACTGCTAAATTACTGTAATTTCCTTGAAATCGAAATTAGTGAGCAAGATCAAAAACAAAATTACCAAAGACATCAATGGCGTCTCTCACCGTTTGCCTCTCTCCAGCATACAAAGGCGAGTAGAGGGCGACTAAACCTGCACATCTTGCTCCTTGGTGTCAATTTTCCACTCCAGCAATTAGACTCTTTTTCGGAGCACTTGGTAAAACGTTCTTTTTTCTCCGGTGAAACTCTGGTCCTTGGACTCCAGACTCCACAGGTTTCGCGCGTCCAGAGTCAGGGAGTCGTGGTGAAACAGGCCCCTGCTTTGGTTTGGTGGGAAGAAGGGGCCGTTCAAAAACGACGCTGTATGCAAATCAGCAATTTTTGACCCCCCCCCCCCCCCCCAATTGTGAAGGGAAGGGTAAAGACGTATTTCAAAAAAAATTTATGAGTATTAGCGTACTTCACCCCGCCGCTGCTCATGTTTATATCTCGTACGAATCCGTATGTTCCAATCCCCATATCGGTATACATTATAACAATGTTTTTTGGAATGTTCAGAGATATTTAGTAATTTGATTTCAGAAACAATTTCGTGGAGGTAAAATGTCCTAATTGTTTCACAGCTTAACTTCACGCCTTCAGTTCCCAAAGATTGTTTTTCGTGAATTTTTGACATGCACTTGTTGAAAATCAAATAAGCAGTGTAACAGGAAAACGAATATAGATATCGCGTCAATGGTTCACATTTTTCTTTTCCAAACTTCAACTTATTTTGCTCTACGAAATATTTTTTGGGGGTTTGAGCCCGTTTTGCCAAGGCCAGCCAGCAGGTAATCAAACCTTGTAAGCAAAGATGTGCGGAGACCGGCACACACAGCAGTCTCTTCTGCGTGACTCCACTGGGAGCACCTTTACGCGAGGGCATCTTGGACTGGACACCGACTTCTTGGACGATGGCGGGTGGGCTGTGAGCCCTTTGGTGTTAGGCAGCTGAGACAGTCCTCTCGCTTTCATCACTCCACTTGGAGCCCCTCGATGGTGCTAGGTGAGTCACTGTCTTATCCAACGTGCACCTTTCCACTATCCTTGCTGTTACTACTACTGACCCATTGTA
>JASANH010000280.1:0-10105 GCA_030248295.1 Mesodorylaimus sp. YZB2_4 | reverse complement strand
GAGCGACTATTAAAGGCAATCCTATGCAAAGGTATACAGTGTGATATGTTTACATAAGGACTACGGGCCCGTTTGACAGCGATTTTTCTAATTACTGACCTCGCGCGCTGAACAATGCGCGGGCCCTTTAGGCACAGTCCCAATGAGCCCTGGGGCCATATGCACAATGGACCCATCCCTGAGCGGGCCAATTCGAGCCCGAACGGGCCCGTTCTTCTGGAATGCTCGAATGAGATATGCTGCATAGCCCGTTTGAATGGGCGCTCGAGCGGGGTGTGCGCGCCCGTTCGTCCGTGCCTTCACGGACTGAACACGAGGCGAACCCGATGATGTTGCCGACATTTTCGTCGTTTTTGGATGTCGCACTGTATCCCAGCAATGATCTTATCTGAGCGAAAACCTAAAATAGACATATTAACGGAGGAAAACTACACTTGTGTCTTTCGCTTACGTACTAGTTCGATGACGGCTAAAATTTCTTGGAACATTTGTAAAATAGCATAGTGGAATGAAAGCTTCAAGAAAGCGAAGTGCAAAAGATGGAGGAGCTGAAAATAAAGCAGAATGTCTTCACTATTGACTATTGACGTTGCAGTCCTACACGCTCATGCTTGACGCGCTTGATCGAATCCTCGATCACAGCGATTACAGTCTCTGGATCTTGCAGTACCTACAGTACATGTGCACAGACATTAGTACAATGAGCAGGCATTTATAACCTACCGCTTCGAAAATGTGGACATATGTCCTCGCAGGAAACTCATTGGTGGCTGGGTTGCGTATAAGGCAGCAGAAATATGCCAGCTGATCCCCTTTTCTAGACCTGTAGAAGCACACTTTTAGTACGTACTGTACCAATCCGTTTGGCTCTCGATGCCCTGTCTGGGCAGGAGTTTCATAGCCCAGTCCATTAGGATCCAGACATCGTTTTGGCCCAAGGTTTGCAGTATGTCCTCTTTGGCCAGTTCTTGATCGACAGTACGTACCTACAACATGACGGAGTTTTGGACTACAAGGAATCCCAATAGAAATTACGCACGATGTGCTTTTTCCATTTCAGGATTTCAGACTTGGATGTTATGAAGACAAATATAGCTTTATTCCTCTTTCGGACACTGAGCGAAGTTAGCGTGGCGATTTTGTTGCGAAATCCTCTAAATGCATCTTCTATGTGTAAACCTACCCGGTTAGGTTCACTGGAACGTCCTACCTCGAAGGTTCGCAACTCGCCTTTCTCTTTCTTTATTCACAAGGTCAAGAGGATGGAGACCGTCCAAGGAGAGACAACCCGAATGGCAACTCCAATCCACGTGCGGGCCTGTCCTTCTATAGACAATCGCTATAAGACACAAACACACTAATTATCTGAGCCGTTCCCACCAAGTAAACACATTCAAGGATATCCAGACCACTAATTACAGCACGACACATTCACTCCTATCTTCATCCGTCCGTCTTGGCGCATGTCGCCTGCTGCGATAGGCGAGGTCCACATTCTAATTACAACAAACTCCATATCTACGCCATTAGGGTACAAGTCGGGTCACCAGAGGGATTGGTACATGCACTGCAATACTCTGTCCTACTTCAAACAAAGAGGCAATCTTGTCGACTCAGACCATTTCTTATCTATAAAATTTCTCAAAATAAGCTCATAAAGAAATATCCTACACTGTACAACATTTCATACAAGATACTATGCATCTGTACATATGACGATGCAATGAGCACAGCGGCACATACAGTACTGTCTGGGCGGACAGGATTTTCGACTCGTTGAGTTGGGTCAACTGGATCACTCAGAGCATACGAGCAAGAGTATGCTGGGATTTCTCTTGAATGTGAGTCTTGTAATCACTCTTGAAAAAAAATTTCCAGATCTTCAAGTGTACGGATGAAATTTTCCATCCAATTAGCATCTCCATCTGATGCTTGAATTTTCTCAGCAAGCCCGATCAAACTCGCAATTCCTAAGATTCCATCGTAAGTATAATAGTCAAGCCTTAAAAGTGATTTCCTCGTGATCGCCTTGCAAGCGGTCAGGATGCGCCAGTAACTTAAGTCACTTATATGCATGTCCTGTTTCTGAGAGTCTAGCAAATACTGCTTATACATTGCGATTATACGCTCATTGAATGTGGTCTGTACCAGATAGGGCAATTCCATTTCCAGTCCAGATGACAGCCGAACAGTCACGTGGCCAAAGGGCATATCTGTGACGATGTGTGAAGATGTGATAAAGGCGATAAAAATGTTCTACTTTCTGACAATGGTAGCGCTACTTCCTGTTGTTTGTTGATGGTGCAGTATGGGCACTCCAGCCCCGAAAATTCTTGCATACCGGCGTGCTTCTGGTAGGCGTAAAGGGTCACTCCTGGCATAAATTTTTGCAGCTCCAAATAGCGAAGCAGTGCAGCTTTGAGACCAAGCGTCTGCAAACGTCCCTGTCGGCTTAAGGCGCTCGTGTACAAATCGACCAATGCTTCAGCCAGCTCGTCAAATTTTTCAGAATTTTTTTCTCACAGGTTCTTGGCATGTCTTTGAGCTATTCTTCTGAACAACTCATGTGGCACATCTGGTGCAGAAGCTTTGATAATTTTGCATACGATATTCGATGCCAGGCAAACCCTTTTCCTTCAAGTTTCTCGGGCCAGAGCCAGAAACTGTTGTCTCCTTGGGAAACGGACCAATGCTTCTGGTATCTCATATGCCGCTACAATTTGGCAAATGGCCCATTGTACAGCCGCACATTGTTGATCACGTATCAATCCACTTTCGACTGTCTGCCGCTGCGAATCTGGAGATGTCTGGGCACTACTTCTACCAGCTGAATATATTGATGCTGGCTGTGAACTTTGAGATACGCAGATGTCATCGCTGTCACTATGGCGAAGGGTCTGGGTCCATGTGCGTTGTTGCAATGGATATTCTGGCAATACAGGTTTGACATCCGGACGTAAGTCGCGGTCAGCTCCAAATCGCCCCAGACCATTGGTTCTTGCTTCATCGTCAACCAACTCCACTTCCTTGCGCATGCGGAACTACTTCTCTCTCGAGTTCAGAATATTTCTGCACATTGCCCCCGCATATAGCTCTGGTGCCAAGAAAAATGGGTTTTTGAACTACGCACTCATGAGAGTCGATTCAAGGTCTTTTGCTTTCAGGCGGAAGTAGTATATGTGTGCGTCGCGCACACGTTTTAATTATCATACCAGCTTATTATCACCCCTAAGCCACTGACCACTAGCTGGAAGCCCAAGCCCCGCAGGGCCTTAATTAGCTTACCACGCTAATAATCGTCAGTCCTTTGAGACCCCTCTTATCACTGTGAGCCCCCTTATCAGTCATTAGCTGAACCTTATCACTATCTAGTCATTAGCTGAACCTTATCACTATCTAGTCATTAGCTGAACCTTATCATCGACCAGTCGGTAAATCAAGCTTCAATCGCGCCACATGATCTTCTCATCATATCACACATGTTTAATCAACCATTGATGAACAATGATTTTAGAAAAGTGAAAAGTTTTGCATCCGGCAAGATTCGAACTCGCCTCACCCGATTGGAAGTCGAAAGTTCTACCAGATGCGCCACGGGGGCAGTTTAAACGAACGGGCGAGCGTGCATAGTGAAGACAGTTGACGATTAGAGAGTTCGGCTGTGTGACTAATTTCGGAATTGTGTCATAGTCTGAAAAGTTACATGTCATCGGGGGCTGTAGAATTCAAATATTTAATGTCTTATTATGACTTCAATAAATGTATATAAACTAACGTCATTTTCCCCATTTCAGATCATGATGGCTGGTCGTAACCCGTTCCTGTTTGAAATGACAGAATTATTGGCTAGGGTTCAAAGACCAAGAAGATTAAATCATTTTGATAAGATATTAATCACTAATATTATAGTCACAGCGTTCATGATTCTAGTTATATTTTCACATATATTCGAAAAATATTCAACTCAACCGGAAATTTTTAATGCATCTGATTGCCTATGGATTGAGAAAGTCGATGACGGAAATGCAACTGTGCAACGTGAAATTAAAAACTGCGCACACGTCGATGGCGAAACTTATTTTTGCTCAAGTACTGAACGAAATGTTTACGAATTGGTTCAAGATGGAAAACCCTGTTACCAGTACACGTCTGACGAAATTTTAATTTTATATGAAGCGTACACACGTTGTGTTCTCCAATTCGACAAGCATCAAGTATTCTGGCCGTGTGATAAAACACTCCAGCTTTCTCACGACAACCAATTACGCTACTTTCTGTCAGCCACTCTAAACATGGTCTAATACCCCAAAACTCGCGCTAATAACCGCAAACCACAAAATTATAAGTCAGCGCACTCTCTAGACATTGTCTAATACCCCAAACCTCGCGCTAATAACCACAAACCACAAAATTATAAGTCAGCGCACTCTCTAAACATGGTCTAATACCCCAAACCTCGCGCTAATAACCGCAAACCACAAAATTATAAGTCAGCGCACTCTCTAAACATGGTCTAATACCCCAAAACTCGCGCTAATAACCGCAAACCACAAAATTATAAGTCAGCGCACTCTCTAAACATGGTCTAATACCCCAAACCTCGCGCTAATAACCGCAAACCACAAAATTATAAGTCAGCGCACTCTCTAAACATGGTCTAATACCCCAAACCTCGCGCTAATAACCGCAAATCACAAAATTATAAGTCAGCGCACTCTCTAAACATGGTCTAATACCCCAAAACTCGCGCTAATAACCACAAACCACAAAATTATTCAGTTTCTTGTTCCGATTCAACATCTGGATCTGATACGACGCTTGCCAATCAGACTGCTAAGGCAGGTTTCCCGCCACGTCAAGTCACTGACTGTCACTGACTGTCACGTCGTGCAGATCAGCTGAGCTGATCTGCACGACGACGACTATTCCCAAAAACCTATAAAAGCCGCACAGCGACAACAGGGAGGCAGTGTGTCCCATCCGAGTCCTGTCTCAACGATGAACCCGTCAAATTGTTTCCATTTGGGTGAAAGCATGTATTTCCTCTCCCAAATCTGGGACGGGAATCTGTCCCTATCATTTCGAAAGTGTAACGCGATTCAGTCTAAGATTTATCCAACGAGGGAAGGTACGCGCTAATCAACTGTCCACCCTGCGCCGACATATACATGTGTAAATTTTTTCAGGGCTGATGGTGTATAAAGACGAGTTCGATGATATCGTTTTGAAAGCCGCGGACTTGATCGAACAGACGCTCGGCGATGCGCAACCGACTGGACCACAACCCTCAACGCGGGGTTGGGGACGCAACGGCCGTATAACAGCCAATGCAGGCGGCGGGCTCCTGTGGATGGGTACGAAGAATAGAAGCGGCGAAGAGAGGGCCGTATCTTTGACTCATGCCCAATATTGTGTAAGTACCCATAGGGCGGTCTGTGTTGTGATAATACAACTCGCTACCTTGTAGGTTTTGAACCGCAAGGTACCGATGATCCGAGCCTGTATTGCCCAACTCGAGGAGGAGATGAAAACCACCAAAACCGAGGCGCCACCGTCAGACGACGATGAGTGCGCCCCAGCTGCAGAAACAAGGGACAAACGCAGCGGAAGACCCACCAAGCTTATTCAAGGGAGAGCGAAGACGGGCGGGGCCAGAGCCGAGGTAACATCATCGGAGGAGAGCGACATCGAGTCCTCTCAACCTGTCACCTCGAAGAAAGCCCGCCGCAAGTGATAACACCAGTCTACATACGTCACTCTTTTACTTACCTTATTCACCGCCTAGCGCCAACTTTCAATTATGTTATACGCATGTCACTTATGTCTGCTCTGACGCGCGCGTTTTTGTTTTTAACCCCTTCCTTAGCTACTTTCACCTGCTTTTTGCCTGCGCGAGTAAAGCTTTTAGTTAAAAGTGTGTTCATTATGACCCAAAAGAAGCGTTTATTCGCTAAAAATATCTCTTATGTGCTCGTTATTTTTCTGTGCCCTAAACTCTCTTCATTTAAGTTTTTCAAGCATGGATCAAACTCCAAAGAAAAATCGTAAGTGTTTAAAATATCTCAGACACGTCGTCACGTGTCCATTTTAGGTCAAGTCGACGAGAACGAGTCTCCAGCTGCCAAACGTTCAGTTGTGGCCAGTCCCGGCAGCGGTGCACCAAGACCTGACACTGCACCCAAACCGCGAACGGAGAGGACCGTTCGAAGAAAAATTATCGCTCCAACAGTCGACGAACGTTCTGGTGAGTGTGCTTTGCCCCGCGCTCGTTGTTTAATTCGTGCGCATGGATGTTTCATTACACTTTAGAACACACTCCGTCGCGAGCCAGCGCATCAGTTCCAACAAGACGCATGGTCGGTCAACCACCAGTTTCTACACCGACGAGAACAGGTTAGACATGACAGAATGACGAATGTGCTGTCACATATGTGCATTCTTTACTAGGCTCGGATCAACAAACTGTAGGAGACAAGGCCACATGTCCAGTTTGCCAGCGCCAGGTGACTACGAGTCACATGCAACGCCACTTACGGACACACGACACTGCGCCTTCGTTTCAATGCGATGTATGCCGCAAGTCATTTACTCGTGGAGAACATTTGCGTCGTCACGTCAAGACCCACACTAGCGACAAGGAGAATGCCCAGCCATCACCCGCCCATGCGCCAGTGTACGATTGTCCATTGTGCACGTAAGTGGGTGTGTGACAGTAGGGAGTGAATGGAAATGGACAATTGTTCTTTTAGTTACCAGTCTTGCAAGAATGTTCAATATTTGCAAGAACACGTCAAAAAGTGCCACGCCAAGCAGCTCGGGACGTGCAAATGCGACAAATGCGGCGTGACTGGCGAGGCCGAATTCTGCGACCCGTCTCACCTGGCCAAATGCTGCGAATGCACTTGTAAGAGTTAAATTTTGATTCATTTTAAAATTTTTATGGGCCTGTTTCAGGTGATCCGTCAACAATGCCCCCACTCGAGCAACTTCAGGAGGAAGTTCCTGATTTTGTTGAGGACCAGCACAAGGCACCAGAAGATCCAACAGACGAGTTTTGGTCAGATCCTAACCTACAGCCGCTCTTTGACGAGCACGAGGCCTTCACCGTCCTGACATGGCACTGGAAAGACTTCCGGCAACGCATCGAGCAACCAGCCGAGATTTCCCAGCACTTTCACTTTCGGTTGGCCGGCGCTGATCGTAATTTTACATTTGAAAACGCCCTCAAATGTATTTACGCCAAGGTGAACAGAGCCTTCAATTTTTCTTGCGCCCTCACGCTGCTCCTGTGCCGAGAACGGACCGGTGAACCGCGCGAATTCATGATTTACTTTGGACAAGATCGAAGAACGGGAGGTCTCATGGAGAATTTGGTGGTCTACGATTTGGCCTCTTTGGACGAGGCCATTTATCGTTACGAAGCGCTCGGCGATTTGGTTGACAAGTGAGTGGAACGGGTTATTTTCTAGACAAGACTACACAGTACTTTATTCCAGAATCGAGCGACCGTCAACAGAGTGGAAGGTCGTGTCCATCCTGTCAGTCGGGTTCTTTGTTCATATTCGTGAAAAGTACCTGGCCGGAATGGGCGTTCTCCCATCGTGGCTTTACCGGGACAATAATATTGTCGCCATGACGTCAGACAGCCGCTGTAACCTATACAAGGACAACCTTTGCGCGTTCAGGTATGTGCAATATATGCCCGTGTTGAATTGTTGCTCAAACACACTTTTGTTTAGATGCATCGTTTATCACTTCACCGAAGGGAAAGGTGACCGACACAACAACAAGGAGGCTGTCGAATCTTGCTATTTTCGCTATCAGTCCAGAGTCGGTGGCCCTGACGACCCTGCGGATTTTCCAGGCGTTTCAGAAAAGGACATTTTCAAACTGGAACAGGTCTTTGGTAAGTGGGAGTCATATGGAACAAGACCGATTCTAATGCGCGCATAAATTTCAGGAATTAAAATTCAAATTTTCCAAAAAATTGACAAAGAAACTGTCAACGTTATTCGAAAAGTAAACAATGCGGAAGGGAAAACGGTTTTGAATTTGCACAGTTACCCAATCAATGATCAATACTGTCATTTTTCCGTTATAAAATCGGTGAGTTACTCATAACAACCTTAAATATGCTGTCTCGTAATACTTTTTATTTCAGGTTGACTCCTTTTGCGGGCGGTGGACATGCAAGTCTTGCGGCCGCATGTTCCGTCGCAAGTACGATTTGCAACGTCACGAGAAGACTAGCTGTCATAAAGGTCAACCAGTCTTTGAATACCCGGGTGGTTTTTACAGTCCCACCCAAACAATCTTCGATCAACTGTTGACAATCGGGATCCACGTGCCATTGGAGAAGAGGCGATGTCGGTCAGTTTCTGTCATTGACTTGGAGGCTGCGCTTCAAAGTTTACAGGTGGAATACGAACGGAAGGAGGGACAACTGGATCAAGATGTGATCGAGCAACGTCTCAATGCGCACGGTGTCGAGGTCACCTACCATCCCACTGTCAAGCGTCGCCTGCAATTTTACGAACAGCACATCCCCATCACCTGCTCAATCAGCTCCACTCTTCGTGATCAAAGCATCTTTTGCCACAACGCCAACCCCGAACTTTTGGTTCAAGATATTCATGAAACGCTCATCTCGTTATCTGAAGAGAATTATGTGCAGAAGCTGGATCAATTTTCCAACGAGTTCAGTCAGCTGGAGGACCTGCGAGCGCAAGCCAAGGCCAGGGTCGATGAGTGTCAAGGTGAGCAAGCCTTCCGTGAAAGAGCGGCACTCAAGAAAATTGAAAATCTTCAACGTCGGCTCGACAGCTACTGCAAAGCGCACACGATCATCACATTCAACGGTGGCAAGTACGACATCAATTTGATCAAGCCGTGGCTTTTCGAGAAAATGGTTGAGCGAGTACGAGCGGGGAAAAGACGAAAATCCAAAGCCGGAACAACCAATCTTTTATCTGACGAAGCCGAAGACAGCGATCAAGACGAGCAAGTGGAGGATGACGATTCAGAGCCGTCAGACTTTGATTCTGCGCAACAATGGCCGCGAGCAATCACACGAGGATCGAACATTCTCTGCTTGATGACCCCAGAAATGCGATGGCTGGACATGGTGAGTAATATTTTGCTGTTGCCTAATTAGAATCATGTTTAGAATGTTCTTTAGGTTAATTATACTGGCCCCGGGGTATCACTGGACAAGTTTATGCAAGTATACAACAAAGGTGGCGAGCAGAAAGGGGCATTTCCGTATCAAGTGATCACCGACTACTCGGATCTGGAGAAAATTACGGTGTTTCCGCGGCAATCTGAATTTTACAGCAAGCTCAAGAATGCTGGTATATCTGACGCAGATTATCAGGTAAGCCTAAGCCACAGAGTTCTGAACGTGTAACTACACGTTAGTTTTAGGCTGCCAAAGCTGTGTGGGATTCGCTAGAGACGAAAAACATGTTGTCGTTTATTGAAGAGTACAATCGACGCGACACTGAACCGTTTCTACAAGCAGTGCTCAATTTTAGTGACACATTCTGGAAAGACTTTGGTGAGAATTATTGATTCAACTGTTACAGATTCACACAAAAGCACATTTATAGGAGTCGACATATTTCGCCAAGCGCAGTCCATTCCTGGTGTCTGTCTTGTGCATCTCTTTCGGCAGCTGCAGCGGGTGGAACCTCTCATTCAGTTCCCTCTCTTTTCGGAAGAGACAGCCCAGCTGCATACGGAACTCAACGACTCAATCACAGGCGGTTTAGCCATCATTAATCAGCGAATAGCGGAGAAGGGAGCGACACAGATTCGCGGCCGACCAGACCGGCTAGTCAAACGTGTGGTGGGATATGATGCCAATGCGTAAGTGCGGTGCGCACCGGATTTCTTGTTTACACCCCTAGTTTTATTGCAGGTTATATCTGTGGAGCCTGATGCAGCCGACAGCCGTTGGACCCGTCTCTCACTGGAAGCTGGACCAGCATCGAAAGACATTTGTTCGAAAAACGGCGCTACCAAAGAAGGAGCTGAAGGACAGACGGATGGCCTCTGAAATTGAATACCTACGATATCGGTCATTCAGTGACCAGGTCCACATCCA
>JASANH010000297.1:0-10185 GCA_030248295.1 Mesodorylaimus sp. YZB2_4 | reverse complement strand
CATATTGACCACATGTTGTTTTTTTCAGCGCGGTGATCTACACTGACGGTGCGTGTGAGTAGTATAGCACCAATACTTTGAATACGTCTTCTGGAAGGTTAAGCAATAATCTCATCATAGGGGTTACATCGCTAAAATGCCCGGTTTTTTCTTCAGTTCTACAGTGCATTTTTTTCATGGCAAAGTGAAGTTTGACACCGTACTTCCTGAGAAAAAAGTAGTGGTCAAACGCACACATGATCGTACAATATTCTATTCAAAGTATCATAGAAATACTTATATGCAACCTCGTAAGCTAGGGGATATACCAATCGAAAGAGAAAAGTTTTCTCCACATTGTCCATCGCTTATACGCGCTAAAAGCTAAAAAAAACAGTTGTACCATATGTTACAAAGAAAGGATCTTGTAATACCAGCCTCTCCGAGCCGCACGGCTGTGCGCAGCGCCTATGACAAAACCACCTATACAGCATGGCTGGTGGTAAATGGCTTCGCGGAGGCTGTCTTGTCTCGCTCATTTTGCTTCATAAATTTAAAATTGTCGCCAATAAATTTTTGTTTTTCTACCTAAACTACAATTTGATTGTAATAATTGTAGAATACGCAGGTCTGTGTTGTATCTGGAAACCTGTGCAGGCCGTCGGTCAGCGAGGTTCGAGGAAATCATGGAATCGTGCAGAATGGCGGCTCAATTCATAGGATTTTTTAGTAAGTAGTCATAGAATTGTCTCCCTACAGATGCAAGGTACTTAATATGGGGCAGACCCAATGGCAATACTTTGGGCAGTAAACTAGAATTTCGAAGCTCTGAGCGCTAGCCTATCCGTAATAATGATTAGTTGTTTCTTCCTACTTTTAATTAAAGATTTTTATCTCCTGTCCGGTCAGAGTATTTTCTTCGGTTTTCTTCATTAGAAATAAACTGGTTCCATCCAATCTATACATATTAGTCCCGGGTTGCATCTAACCTTTATATTTCAGTCCCGGGTTGCATCCAATCTATAGATTTAAGTCCTGGGTTGCATGTGTCGCATGCTGGATTTGCATGGTGCCTGGTCCGTGACAATGGAAAATAACTATTTGAGGCCTGACTTGAGAAGCCAAAAAAGACTATGACCACCCGAACTGGTCGCATGGCCTCACGCCAGCATCGACCGATCTACCGACCCGATCCGAGGGTTGGATCGGTTCCCGATCCAATCCAACTGCTGCATATAATATTTTTCCAACGACCGGAAATAATATTTTTCGCGCTTTGTCTGCTCGGGAAAAGGATTAAGTGTGACCAAATATAATTAGACAATTCTGTTTCTTCTCTCAAATCACTATTTAATCCCGCTTCAGGTGCTGCTTAGCTTTCCTGTGTCCTTTGAAGGGGTCTAAGAGAGTGTCAGCAGGGAGGTTGATAAGGAGGCAGTGCCGAAGACGTCATCCCGATCTATCTTCAATTTTTGGAAGCGGATCGGTCGGATCAGACCCTGGATCGAATAATGATCGGGATCCAGGCCTAGGGTCAGATTGGTCGATGCTGGTCATCATTGACCCACTTGTCGAAGGTAGCGCTGCTTGATGTATGTACAGGAGCTGATGATCTTGTATCTGTGTATTGGTCTTTGTATATTTGCTGTCCCACACTTCCTACTTCTCACTATGTGAGGACTCCCCTGTTTCTCTTCTGTTTCAGGGTGGTCCATGGATTTTTGATCATGCTTGCAAGTCCAAGTCCGCATTGGCGAGCTACCTTAATAGCCCACATAGCTCATCATGGACACACTTGACAAAGGTAGGAGCTGCTTGATGTCTGCACAGGAGCTGATGATCTTGCTTTTGTCTATTGGTCCTTGTACATTTGCTTGTCCAACAGACGCTACTCCTCACCAAGTAAGGACTATTTCTTTGCAGGGTGATCTATAAGTTTTTGATTATGCATTACAAGACCGAGTGGGCGTGCCACCTCAACAGGCCACATTGCTCATCATGGACACACTTGTCGAAGGTAGTGGCTGCTCGATGTCTGTACATGAGGTGATGATCTTGTCTGGGTGTGTGTAAGTCTTTGTATGTGTGCTGCTCCCGCAGCTGGTGCTGGTTTGATGGTTCCAACGCCACAGCACCCATATAGATGGTCATTTCTGGTTTCACAGAAAGTGCATCTGCGTCGAATCGAAGTCTTCTAAATATTAACCATGTCTTCATGGAACTCGCTTTCTTTTTTCCACGATAGTTTTTTAATTTAGTGATTCTTTCGATAACCTGTGACACATTTTTTTCATGTGCAAGGTTTTTCCCCAAGTAATTGCGCTCCTCTGCTTTGTCGTAGTTAAGCTTGAACATGAGTGCTTTTTTCAGCTACATTTACAGTTCGCTTTTGTATTTTGTGGAGATGTCCATAAGTCTTCATTTGCGCCTTCTGTTTTGGTACGAATAATGTACGCGCCTTATTAATTAAGTTTAAATCGCTTGGAATTTAGTCAGTTTTCTATTTGTATGATAATTTTGGTATACTTTCTGGTCAGATTCATTTTGTCATTTGTATTGCTCCTTTGAGATCGTCAATAGAGAAAGTGTGAACATTAGCTGTGTGCTTCTTCACATAGAGGTCACGTTCAGGCTTCCCAACTCGAAAAGTCGCCCTTCCAGGTTTTCGGTCAATGCATAAAAATTTTTTATGGTGGTCGCAAGTGCAAAAGTGGTTCTTTGGTGTTGAGTTCCTGACGTTTTTACCCTCCACGACCCTAACCCAGCAGGCCTCAGGAATCGACGCAGACCACCCTGAACCCCGAACCGTCTTTGGGGGGTTCTGGCTGGCCTCGGTGTTTGGCCGCACTGTCGGCTCACTGGCAGACATCTTAGAAGGCAACAGAGACCTCATGGCGGCGGGACGTTTCGACAAAGGAATTGACTCGCAGAGTCCACATTATCTTTACAGTACACCTTGCATAGATCAAAACGGATGGTTGGCCCAATCGGGCATACACTTGCATACGAACACAGCATAAAACAGAAACGTGCATAATGTGAGATCATGAGAGCGTCCGAGATCATAATAGCAGGAAAACTCGCGGGAATGGATTCACAACTCTGTAACGAATGTAATCGACCCTGCTGTGAATTTCATTATCCGGTCCACCCAAGTACTCAGGTGCCGGATTTTGATTGTTGTCGTTTGGAGGCGCGATGACGATCGAGTGTTGCTTCACCTGTAGGTCTAACACCGGGATAGCTCCTATGGGAAAGGTGTCCCCTCTCCCCCTTCTCCCCACCGGGAAACGACATTCTGAGCGTGAAAGTTTTTAAAACAATGCAAAATGACAGTGACACGACGCATAACAGACCGGTCACAAACGGTCACTCGGACGCACTGGCACAGTCACGTCAGGCCTGCGGAATGGTTCCCGACTCGGCCGCTAGTGCGGAGTTGTCCCTCCAATGCGAACATGAAGATATCGAGAGCGAAAGAGAGCGCGCACGCATTGTTTCGATTGCGGGGGCAACTCTGCAATGAAATCGCTGTCAAGAGCGCGCACAGGTTTTTCTTGCCCTTTCGCCATTGCGTGGCAGGCAACATTGCTCATCATGGACACACTTGTCAAAGGTATGGGCTGCTTGATGTCTGTACAGGAGCTGATGATCTTGACTCTGTGTATTGGTCTTTGTATATTTGCTTGTCCCGCATGGACTTTTGATCATGTTTGCAAGTCCGCATTGGCGTGCCACCACAATAGGCCAGAATTTAATCAGTTTTCTATTTGTATCGTCAATAGAGAAAGTGTGAACAGTAGCTGTGTGCTTCTGTACATAGAAGTTCGCGTTCAGGCTTCCCAATTCGAAAAATTGCGTTTCCAGGTTTTCGGTCAAGGCATAAAAATTTCTGTGATCTGGCGTCTGTTTTGACTAGTCGTAGTGGGAGGGCATTTTTTACAAATTTTTTGAGTCAAGAGGGAGCTTTTGCTTCCTGTTTACGGAACAGTGCTGACTAGCCTTATCCTCGCCCAACATCAGATTTCCGGGTAACCTTTGCTTTGCATGTAAAGATTGCTAGTGTAAGTAGAGCTCTTTCATAGCGTCTGTGCATGTCCAGCCTAGTCTTCACTACCTCCTATGTAGCCGGGTATGAGTTGAACGGGCGAGCACTTAAAAACTCTGTCATTTCTGCTCTTTATGTTTTGAATCTGCTATGTAGATACTGTGCTAGGGGTACTCGCTTGGGAAGGCAAACAGATAGGAATCAAGCAAGTGCGTGATGGCGAGTGGCAAGCGGAGCGCTTATTTATTCGTTGGATCTCTGCATCATCCGTGAATGTGAGTCAACGGGTCAGCCAGCAATGTTGATAAAATGTCTTTCTTTTACATTGTCGCTGAAGTTACAGTGTCAGGCGGCTGCGACTGAAATGTCTCTGCATGCAGATTTCCATGACTTGCACTATTGCACTCCTTACAAGGAGAAGAAACTATTGTTCATGGCTGCCATGATCTGTCATGTTGTGGGTCCATATGATAGTTTTAGTATCTTCTGGACCGACAACAGACAGAAGCAGGCAGACCACTGCGCTAATCTTCTCTATCAATATTTCTCGCTATTATAAATAATTCTTATTGCATCGATGCTTTTCCTGAGTTGGTCAAGTTATTAAGTGCAACCAACTTGCCCCTCCTCATAATGCCAGCTACTACAGCTAATGCATGTACAGCTTTCGTACTAGCTGGCTTGTGGCGCCGTCAACAAAAAAATCGCAACAAGCTTTAAATTTACAATACATTACTAACTACAGCACCAATGCAGTTTAAACTCGAATAAAAACCACACATACGTATAATACAAATTTATTCCCTTCCATTCCATTTAGCTACTTTTCAAGCCTTGCGCAACCATATTTGTTAAATGGTGTCTCATGAGCTGCACCAGGGCTTCTTTTCCATGGTTCGTGGCACTATGGTATGCTTTCGTGCTGACGTGATTAAAGTGCTCCTGCGCTTCTTGGCAAAAAGCACCCAATGAACCATGGCGACGAAGCAGCTCTGGGACATGCACGGCGTAGCAATGCATGTACGCCGTGATGTCTTTGGCCAAATATAGGCTTTTAAATGTGGACATCCAGCGATGAGCTTGTATCTCGAGCTCGTTGATATCGTCTTCCGTCCACCGCTGCCGGCGCCGTAATTGTTTATAGCTATTTAACAAGCTGGTCCTGAAAATTCAAAAATATTTCCAGCTTACGAGAGGCCTAAAAGGCGTAGAATTACGCTTATTACAAAAATCCCTCCTCTCTGAGGTCTCCTGAGGTGCAAAGCTTTCCAGGTAACGTTCTTATAGCTCCACGGAAAGAATATGTCTACTAGCCTCGCTGACTTGGGATTTCTAAGCCTTAAATTTTAAAGTGGTCTCTTACAAGGAAACATCGAGCATTACAGAATCAAATTTTTAATTTGTTCCTTCGCACCAAATATCAGAGCCAGCTGGCCAGCAGTGATCAGGACCTAAAGGCCTAACAATTTTAAAATTCTTTTTGGATTTTTGGGGTTTCTGAGAAAAAAACCCAAGCCCGAGTTTTGGAAGCTTAAGCTCGAAGCTTGAAGCCCGGAGCCCGAAAACCGAATTTGGAAAGAGCCCTTCTTTCCTCGACGCTCGGGCTCTTTACCACACAAAAATTCAAAAATTCTAAGGACGGCGCTGACCACTGCTGACCAGTTGGCCAGACACCTCTAAAAATTTTGAGAGAGCTTTCTTTCGCACCTAGGATTAAGTTAAAATTTTTGGTTCTGTAAAGTTCGACAATTGATGGCAGGCGATGTTTTCATGTCGGTTGTTGCACTGAAAGCGATCTCATATTTCATGTTTCTTGTTCCACTAAATTTCCTGGCTCGTATTTTTTACGGTTCTTGTTCTTTCGTATCGCTGCGTGCAGCAATGAACTTGTGCAAGCTATCCGCCCTGGTAGAGAGCTCACATTCAGAATGAAATAAATTATAAAAACTCACTAAGCAGACAAAGAACGAGTAAAAGCAACATTTCAGCTCTTTGGGCGATTTTTCACAACTCCTGGAGATTATGTAGCACATCTGGCTTTGTATTATTGTGTGTCTTGCTTGGCCTAGATTAGTGTGCTTCACCCAATAGATCGGTTTGCGAGGCTTAATTGTGAGTTTTAGTTTTTTCGAAGATTTTGCATGAAGTTTTGAGATAAGCAGGAAATTGTCAAAAGTCGGATAAAAGCAGTCGAAGAAAAACAAAGATCTCCCATTGATAAAACACCTTCTCTCGTAAGAACTATCGCTGACTAATGTCACGTTTCCTCTTGAAATTTCGGGAAGAAATCCCTAAGGGTGGCAAAAGGAAAAAAAACCCATTCCCATATGCATATGCCAAATTGTATTCAATTAGGCCATTATTACTAATTAAAGCATACGTTACTTGGGTTAAGTTCCTGATAGAAATCCTTCATTAAAATCCAGATTTCTGCATTTTTGCTCAAAAGCTGCGCTCACCCCCACACGCGTGGACGCAGGTCTCATACCCAAGCAATCAGTCAGTGGCTTCTGATTACTGTACTAGAAATAAATGCACCTATCCTAATTTTACAGCATGATGCAGGAGTATGAAATGGCATATGATCTTATGTAATGCATAGCACAGCTTAAAAGTCTTACCACAGCATTTGTTTCGCCTCCGCATTCTGAATCGAAAAATCCGATAGCTTCAGATGCTCAAAAATGGCCATCTTGTCGCCTCCAAACATTGTTGGCCAATCGATATTTCCCTTAGTCTTATCTTTCGTCTCAAACGGCTTCCAGTTGATGTTTCTCCCCACAATTTTTCCGATGGCCGCGATCGTTATTTTAAGCTTCGCAATATTTGGACCGTCAAGTACGCTTGAAGATGTGGACCGTCCAGACTGACCCCGCATTTTTTCATCTTCGTTTATCACGTCGTTGACAAATAACTTGAACAGCCGATCAGTAACTCGGAGGAATAGATGCAGTACATCAAGAACGTGATTTTCGATGGCAATCATGTCGAAAATTGGCGCTCTTGCGCAGTTGAACTTTGTTTTACTACCAGGTCTCTCCATCGACTTTGTCTTGATCGATTCAATTGATCTAGCCTCATAGACGTTCTTTAAATCGCCATACCCACTGTTCGGGCCTTTACTGGAAATCACGCAGTACAAGCAGGCATGATCAGCAGCTGCAGAATCGAGACCAGCAATTAATAGCAGGAATTTCATATCGCCAGCGAGGTAGATTTCGACTGGCATATGTCCTTTCCCTATGACTGAAATTCCCTCTTGATGCAACTTCTTAATGTCTTCTTTTAAGTATTGCACAGATTTCTCGATGTCGTCGTACTTCTCGCTGCAGTCTGCGATTACTACAGGGTGGCAATGGCTGGGTTTCATGCAATTTTCAACATCATTGATCACAGTGAATACAAAGTTCAAGTGAGAGTGGCCTCGTGCAGTATTGGTTCCGTCTCCACTTATCTTGACGTGAATTGAATCTTCACCCGGCTTCTGAAGAAGTTCTCGAAGTCTCTTGTCAGTTTCTAATTTTATTTTTAGTAGTTCTGGCAGCCGTGCAATGGCGGCGTGATCCAACGAATGAATATTAAAAAGCTGGCCAATTTGGTTCTGAGCGACTTTGACAGCTCTCAATCCAGGAAGATTGCTGATCGAGCTGAAGGCGAAGGAGCGACGGGGGGTAGCATGGTAGGTACACATGCAACCGAAGTCGACGTGACTTCCAAGGGGCACGCAACGAAGAGAACTTTTCGCATAAAACGCAATACCACCGCCCAGTTTCTTTCGGTCTTTACGGAAAATGTCATAACCGGGGATCAAAATTTCGCTGCTAAGGGTAGAAGAATCGATTTTCGTTTCTACTACTCCATACAAATCATAATCTTCAGCCAAAATGTCAGATTTTAAAATATCGAACTTGCCAATAATGCTGTTAATGTTTGCCAAGCCAGTGCATTGTAAACAGAAGATAAAAGCAAAACGAATATAAATGATGTGGAAATGTAATCACTCGTTTACTGAACCTCCGCACCTGACGGAGACACGGCACACACACTCACCAAGAACAAGGCAGATATCCGCTTATATACCTCCCGACTAGTTCAATTTACATACATCCTTGAGATCTCCCAGTCTATCAAAAGAACCGATGTTATGCCTCCTGGAATCTTTGTTGTACTTTGAACAGGCGACCTGGCGTGATGCTGGCATCGTGCCTTGATAACAGGTAGCCGGCGTTGACTTGTTGGACCTATGTAGATGGAAGGGTAAACACTACACCACTAACACCACTACCTCACCGAAGGAGTATGGGCTTCCACTGCCCATGTAGCGGCTCGGTTATCAGAGTACTGCAATCTCGACTTAGTAGAGTATAACAGGTACTTATCGCATTCCTACCAACCTAGTTGTGCTAAGGACTTTTCAAATCCAATAAGTCAAAATGAATTCCCAATATCCAAAATAATCTACTCTCAATATTCTAATCGTTTTACTGTTCTAACCATCATCTGAAGGTAGAGTTTGACATGACACCCAACGGCCCCTTCGGTTCGTAACCCAAGCTTCACTTCTTCAGCAAGAGCCATAGAGCCTTTTTTCCTACTCAAAGATAGTATCGGGCATAATTGAGGCATCAAAGAAGTATTGTGTGGTTTTTCCTGCCGCCTGCATGTCTAAGTACATATTCGAAAAATCTGCGCATTTCATCATCAGGCATGGAAGAGCGGTAAGAGTTTCTGACTCTGAAATGGTCGACCAGGGTCGTGGCCTGCGGGTTAAGGCGTTTTTGTCTCACGCTGGGTGTAGCGAGAGGAGCGTTGTGGAAGCGTAGAGTAGGAGAGAGATGAGCGGACCGACTGCTCTGGTCGGCCGACGAGGAGAGAATGGGTATGAAGAAGCTTCGTTACACTGTCTTTTACGGACAAAGATAAGCAGGCGACCACTCTAGTCGGAGACAGAACGAAGAAAGAGCCACAGAAAAGCAAACTAAGCATAAAAAGGAAAGAGTCACATCGTAAAGTCACAAATCGACGATGCTTCTCCTGGGCTGTAATGTGAGCCTTAAAATCCATCGCGCTCCGTCGCGACACTGGGTGCGCAGTTACAGGGGAGGGTTCGACCCCCACCCCGGTACAAAATGATTGTCAAGTATGTTAGCCCTCGAGTGCGCAGTACATTGCTTTGTTATGGATAAAGTATGACATGACATTTGTAGGCGGTCTTAACCAGTAATCTCATGGGCGCAGGTGCACATTCCGTTTCATGTTTCTGTTTGTCTTTGGTTTGAAAGAAGGCGCATAGTGGTCAAGTCACCCAATTCTCTCAGTTTATCTATGTGAGGACATGCGGTTTTCTAGGCGAACCTAGCTTGTAGCAAGAAACGAAAACCGGTTTAATTATTTACAAAAAAAGTTATGAAAGACTTAAAACTTTTAGACCAGCCGATGCTCACAGTGGAACTAGGGCTTAGGATGGCTGGTCTACTCAGCCACAAAAAAAGAAGAGGTGGCCCAACATGCTAGGCACTTCACACAGCGTGGAATCGCTCACACACACACACTGTATGTATGCATTGATATGTCAGCATACCAGCTGTGCTGTTTCACATGAGCACCCTGAACACGCCAAAGCTGGCGCTGCGAGTAAAGTGATATGGCTTATCGTTTAAGGCCAAAGCCTTGAGCGACACTGAAAAATGTTCCCCTCCCCCTTCCTCCAACTTCATGTTCATGCTCATGGCTTATCATATCAGTGATGAGCGATTTACCTTAGCCGCGAGTCGAACACTCTCGACTAACAATAAGAGCGACGGCCACTAAACGCATAGCCCGAGAATCAGACTGTGAGTGTCAGGCGACTTATTACGAGAGTGGAAATTTGTGGTGATATTTATTGGGGTAAATTGGGTCAAACGCGCTGTCCACTGTACAGCGATGACCGCGCCTCCCGTTAACCAGCGCTACCACCTCTCGCGCTGTAAGGATTTGAAAATGATGCCTGCTGGTCTGTTGGCTATATAACGACCCCAATTTTCTGCAAAAGGGTCAGCCTGTCCTAGATTCCTTTGGCGTTCAGTCGATCGGTCTACCATTCTTGCTTATTCCATCCAATTCCGTTATCCATCCAATATAACATTCTCGTATTGATCGAATGGTTGAATTTGACT
>JASANH010001529.1:0-10206 GCA_030248295.1 Mesodorylaimus sp. YZB2_4 | reverse complement strand
TGTAGTAGGAGTTTCATCGATTGTGCTGCTATCGGCCAATGGGTGTGAGCTTGTGGTGGAAATAAGGGTGCTAAAATTAGACAAAAATATTTGTATAGGATCAAATGTATTATGTAAAAACTTTCTCGATGCTGAAGTCAATTAAATTTCTTGAATTGGTGATGGATTGTTGGTTTGGTCTAAATGATAAACCCTATTAAATTTAACTCAGACATTTTTAAATGCAATGTAAATCGCACCGTCTTTTCAAATATATAATGATTGCAGAGATACCAATGAACGCAATGAGTATGGCGACGGCCGTGCCTGACCTGAAATTCTTGGTGATAGAGCTAAAACTTTTTAGTTTCAAGTATTTGAACTTACGCAATGTATTTTTTAACAGTTGTCTCATAAGCGAGTGGGAATAAACTTTTGTCAATGGAGGGAGGTGTTGTCGTTGACCATGATTAGGTGGTTGATGATGAAGTCAAGGATATGCTTAACGATTTATAGACATATTATAAAAGAGTAAAATAGTAGGTTAAAAAGTACTTACGTTGTAAGAGGGCAGATACAATTACAATCTTCGATTGGTCCTGTGCATTCTATCGTTGAAATAGAGCAGGTGCAAGAATCAAAACATTTCGAGGTGATCAGTTTCTTGATTTGAGGTAGCTTGGTTTGGAGGTTCGAATTGTTGCAGTATATGGTTTTGATTTGGGGAAGGATGAGGGTGTTGGCGTAATTGGCGCAGGGAAGAATCGATAATAATCCGCTATCGAGCTGTTGGTTGTTGCAATAGATTGAGCCAGTATCGATGCAATTGCAAAGGGAATAAATTGGTTGGATTTTGAGAATAGTGAAAAACAAAGTAGCCAGTAAAATAAACATTTTGTCGATGGTTCGAGAGAGCTTGTCAAGATGAATGTTCGTTGATAGGACTGACGCTGGATTCTGTTTCGCATGGGTGCAAGGAAGGAAAAATCTAGTTTCTGCTCTCTGTGCTGTCTGTTTGATAAGGCGCTCTTATTTTTAGTAGGCCTCTCTTAAGACTAGTTTTTGTGTTCTTTGCATTGATTGCTGAATTATTCTTATCGTCGGTGAGGTCGCTTTTTCTAATGCATTCCTGTTTTGTCCCTGTTATGTGCGTAAACAAAACGAACCAGGCAACAGGTTTTATTTTTTGACGGCCAATGGGTACATTCAAAGCAGTCCATTCAGATCGAACTCGTAGGCTAAGGACGCGTTTAAGACCCAGTCTTCTATAGCATCAATGTGATCGAACATATCGCGTTGATAAAAAGTTATGGCTAAGTATTGAATGAACACAAAAAGAGCGATAGCACGCCAGTACGTGATCTGTCCACGTTTAAACACAGTAGAACATAGGCTCACAATTTTGTCCTGACCATTTTCCAATGTGATTCGCATTTGATTAATAAATGTAATGATCCGATTAAAATTGTAGGTCGCTTCGTATTTCTGGCTCGCCCATTGTACGCAGAACTCGATCTTGGTGGGAGCGTATGGGATAAGGAGGCCGAATTCGCGAAATTTCAACTGTATGCAATATCGGATGATCATTCTGAGTTGGTCGTTCGATTCTATTCTGGCCGTTGATGATTGTGACGCCATTAGATCCGCTATAATCCTTAGAAGCATTAACATTCCGAATAAATGAGCTTTTTGGTTGAGACGCGAGTTTATATCGTAATAGGGCTGGTTTGTGATTCGATGGACTCGATCATCGATTGGTTTTTCGTCGAATGATGTCAGCTATTGTGGTATGGACTGGTTGGTTTTGTGTAAAGGGCGGGTCTGTCGCTAGAGGGCTCACTGCTATGAAAATTGGTGTTAGTAATTAGTGTGTAGGTCCTATCGATCGTAGTGCTGGGACGATTCAGTTTTTGGGCGTTTTAAAATTCCCGCCAAAATGTCGAAGGTACCCTGTTGCGCGGCGCCTGTCGTTGTAGCGACGAAAGTCGTTTTAGCGACGGGCGATTTGGCCGATCGATCGATTCTGCGAACGGGATCGATATGGCCGTGGCTGGGGGGAGACGTATTGCGTTGCTAGACGGCGTCGTCGTCCGTTCGATGGGATGGATCGGAGGGTGGGTGGGTGGTAATGGTGCTCGGTGATTGGTCGATCGGGTCTGATCGATGTGTGATTGATCAGGGATCGGGGCGGAGCCTAAACCGGCTATAACCCCGTCCTTACTACTCAAATTTTTCACATTTTTTTGTTTAGTGGCAGGTTTGTGTTCTCGATTCCTAAGCAGTTGGCCGTGGTCCATTTTATGGACCTTTTTTAGTGGGGTCTTGCTATATTAGCAAGTTTCCAATAAAATTTTGCGAAATAGCAAAATGTAAATCCTGCAGCTTGCAATTACAAGAGCGGCAAGAGCATATCTGCTGAAAGAGCATATCTTGTCGTTGAACCGGTGCCGTTTGCTATAAAAAGTGTGAAGTTGCGGCAGATACTGTCTTAATAGTGAAGCCATTATTACGCATTCCACACATTGAACAGAGTTTCTATAAGCACATTAAATTTATTTTTCGAAAAGTGTTGTAAGAATTTGTTCGTATATTTTGTAGTTGCACAGTAGATATCCGAATGAGTTCAGAGTACAGAGATGTTTGCGCAAAGAGGTGACATCAATTTATGCAATTGAAATTAATGGTGCATTTTATGGCCGTGCGGGCTTTTGTTACTAACAAAAGCCCGCACGGCTGGCCAAATCACGTACCTAACACCATCGACGAAATTCTCTGTTAAGCCTAATTTTATAAAAACTAGCTTCATTTTACAGAGCGAAAAAACTCCACACACTTCATGTCCAAAACACCTATGTCATCACTGGCAATTTCGAGATAACACCGATCATAAGATCGGCCCGCTGCCACCCGCAGCCTCGCCCCCAACACGTTGGTATATATACCCGCGTGTTTTAGCCCAACTTTGAACCCAACCCGTTACATCGACTTTGCACTATGTTTTCCACAGGGCTCACACGCAAACCATGCGGGCCCCCTCTCGCCTATGGTTTTTATACTCTATTCCGATCTGGACAAATATTCGCTAATTCCTCCTGCTGATCCATAGCTACAAAAATCCGAAGTCAAAAATTGATCCACTTCTACTGTAAACCCCAAAATAATTTTGCATGCCCTAGATTTATTCTATTGCCTAGGCGATTACCCGAGACCACCATGCCAGCGTCACTGCGAGAGGGCCTTTCATCGGCATCCCCAGGTCAAGCCCCCAAACATGACACAAGCATTGCCGCATTTGCCGACGACTCGACCACTACGGTCATTTCGCGTCCTAACGTGGCCACGGAGACTGGCCGCTATCCTGCTGCGCCAGCTGAAGGCACGTTGGATGCTCCTAGCGCGCATAAACTGGATCCATTTCCTCCTGGCTCCTTTATTTGGGCTAAGGTCCGTGGGTTCCAGCCAGCCCCAGCCAGGGCTATCACCTGGAGCTGGAAAAAGCACATTCGTTAGGAAATTAATCGAACATAGACATGAAATGATTTCGCCTCCCCCAAAACACGTACAGTATACTGGTGTTATTATGAGAGTCAGCCTATTTATGCAGAGCTTAACCGGGATCCTGGAATCACATTTCTTGAAGGTTTCCCTGATTTTCCAAGCATCAGCAGAGTTTCTTCAGTAGTAATTTACGACCTTATGATGGAAAGCAAAAATGAAAGCAACAACGCAATGTTAGTTGCGCTAGCCACGCGTGGTTGCCATAACTGGGGTATTTTATGCATCATGTTAACCCAGAATGTGCGTTTTGGAGATTGTACTTCACGCATAAATAGCCAGTATTTGATTCTGATAAAAAACCCAGCGGACAAGCTCCAAGTGGCTACTTTGACTAGACACTTATTTCCAGACAACATAAAATATTTCCAACAGAGCTATGAAGATGCAACTGGGGCACCGCATGGATATCTTTTTTTTGATTCGACACAGGCATGCCCCGATTACACTCGTCTTCGCGCTAAAATCTTTCCTGGAGAGCTGACTGTTATGTATACTCATATGAGGATGGTTGGTACTCGATTACAACGAAACTTGAAGCTACTTCGATACCTCAAAAAGGCTGAAAAAAAAAGAGAAAACTCTCCAAAAGACTTAATTCTTTGTATTTGCAACTGCGCAAGCAACATTTTCCGTGGCAATATTCATCTGAAGACGAACGACAGCTTCACGTCGTCAAAGAACTGCTCCGCGAACTTTGGCACAACGAGAGGGCTCTGTTAAAAAGAAACGTAAACTGCTCATTCAGAAAGGTCGATATTTTCCATTTTTGCTCGCGCCAATTATAAGTGCCGCTGGTGGACTAATAGGAAGTTTATTGCGATCACCAGAAAACTGAAGACGACAGCTTGTTTTTCAAGCGTTAAGAGTCTCTATAAGGCTGCTAAACACCAATTACCTGGATTGAAACGTGGTGGATTACAAAAGTGGCTGTCGCAGCATGAAAGTTACACATTGCATAAGCCCACCCGTGAAAAATTTATAAGAAACCAAGCACTAAGCTGTAGAATGGATGCACTTCGAGAAATCGACCAGGTATATCTTTCGAAATTCAAAAAGCGTAATAACGGCTACGCATACCTGCTGCAGATAATTGATGTGGGATCCCACTATGGATTTAGTGCGCCTTTACGAGCGAAGAGACCATCAGAGGTCGCTAAAGCATTTGAGAAACTCCTAAAATTAACTGCACGTAAAGCGGTTGTATGTACATTAGATGCCGATGAAGAATTCACTGGGGCTTATTTTAAGAATATGCTGGAAAAGCACACAATCTTCGCTTACGTTCGCCGGGTTGATATGAAATGCTCAATAGTAAAACGCTGGAATCGGACTTTAAAAACAAGAATGTGGAAATATTTTACGCACACGAATACACGCAAGTGGGTGAATGTGCTACAGAAGTAAGTTGAAGCCTATAATAATTCGAAGCATCGCACAATCGGGTGTTGAACAGTTGAAGTAACGCCGGATCTAGCACAGAGCATAAGCGATCAGATAATGCATAAAGCAAATAATAAAGTTAAAATTCTGTTGCGGCTTCAGTATAACATATGTGACCACGTTATAATAAGCAAAAGCGAGGGAATATTTGAAAAAGGTTTCGAGCCAACTTTGACCAGAGAGGCTTTAATAATCCCTCACGAGAAGCCATTCCAGGGCCTGTATATATACTTAAAGACATGAACAACGAGCCTGTGGAAGGCATATTTTACGAGGCACAAATTCAGAAGGTTGCAGAATCGCAAACTTACAAAATTGAAAAGATCTTACGATGGCGACGGGAAGCTGAAGGAAACAGGCACGCATTAGTTCGTTTTTTGAGTATGTTCCCCAGTTTGACAGATAGATAAACAAGGCAGACATAACGAAATTGTGAGCAGCAGCTCCTATAACAAGCCCCGGATTGACGGATGTCGCTCAGTCGCGAGTAATGGGGGACCCACGACTGGGTGTGGATGTTTCTGAGGCCAGTCACAAAGGCAGTTATAATCGCACTGAAAGTGAATATCGCAATGCAGATTTGAAAAGCAGCGAATACTGGAAAATCTGGTGAAGTCGAGTCCCAAAGCAAGAAATCGTGTACTTTTGCCAAATTACTCTCGTCTACATTGTTATCCTTGCTAGTATTGGTAATTTGCCTAAGACGGCGGAAAAGTGAGGATAGCGCTTTTGAGTGCTTGTTTTGAATATATTTTGCCAAGTCCAAAATTGAAGCACTCACCAAACGTTCATCAGGAAAATGACAAGTGAAGATTTTTAACCTCACACTTCCCAGCAATATTACTCGTGATGCTAGCGCATCAGCATTCCGAATCCCTTCACCAAGGATAATTTGGCTTACTGGAGACTGCTCTAGTCGAATTAATATACACATATTCCTGGTATCATATAGATGTGCCTGAAGGACGTGTTTACTTGAGTTTGGAAACCACAGCGGAATGTACAGTATTACTGTGCTGGTGGGTAAGCTGAAAAATGGACACTACACTTTTATCAACGACTTATTATTAGCGCTGTCTGAAAGCCTGTCTGAAGAGTATGCAGAGAAAGTAATTTTTGGCTATGATAAGAGGGCCAACCGCGTTGAAATATTACTGAAAGACCCTGTGGTGGCCGCACATGCGCCACAGTTTTTGTTCTACATGTTTGGATATACCGTTAACCACTTGAGTGGTGAGGCAACAACGTCACCGTCTGAAATTCGTAAAGACCAAGGATCAGCTTCGCATCCACCAGACATGAGGTGCGGTCTTGGTGCTTTTTATGTTTACTGTGACATTACAGAGCATAGCGTAGTTGGAAACAAATTGGCACCGCCGCTACGTGGAGTGGCTGTAGAAGGAAAGTTTGGGGATATTATAGACTAGCGTTCGTTCGGGATCATTTTTTCCGGGATCGGGATCGGGATCGGGACTCGCTCAATCCCGACCGGGATCAGGATTTTCAGAGTGCTTTTTACACTTCCTTCCTTTGCTGTAGACGACCTACAACCCACCCTGAGTAGCCAGCAAATATTGAGCCAAAAATTCTCTTTTCTTAGATAATTCTTAGTACAGCATGCAATAAAAATTAGGCAACCAAAAAAGCGAAGTAGCGGTCACGAATTAGCAAACAAAATCCTTTTCTTCCTCCCCGTCAGTTTAATCATCCTCCAAATTTTCTCTAGCTTCCCCTTCCGAGACATCATCGTCTCCATCACCATCTGAGTCAGTGTCAATCAGAATGTCCTCAGGTTCCGCAGCAGATGATGGTGGCGACTGGACTGGCAATGGCTAATGCAGGCTGTTATATCCAACTGAGCGCAGATTGTATTTCAGAAAAAGCAGGACTTCTGCATTTTGAGAAAGCGGTTTATTCGATATCCGCTTGTGATATCTGATGCAACCTTGAACTCCCGTTCACTGCTGACGGATCCCATTGGTGCAGATAAGAACTTTCTAGCGAGTTTAGCCAGGTGGGGCAATTCGATTTCTTTCATTCGCCAGTAATCGAGAGGATCGCTTTCTGTGTTTATCAAGGTTTCCTGCATGTAAGACGAGACGATATTCTTGGCCATATGCTTCAGCGCTCCATCAGAAGTAGCCAGTGAGAGAGAACTGCTGCTGGGGGCACTGATCAGTTCTTCTGATAGGTCAGAGAAAAATCCAGATAATTTTGGTCGTTTTGGAGCTGCTGAGGTGCTGCCTCTGTGTTGGACATTGCCATGCTTCATTTCCAGGAAGACCAAATGTCCTAAATTTTCGAGCACATTTTCGACTGCTGTTGCATCTTTGAACAGCTTATTCTTGAATCGAGGATCTAGCAATGTTGCAACGGCATATTTCTCTGAATATTCAATTGACTCGAATTGCGGATTGTGGCTTACTGCGTAGCCACCTTCGAAATAATTTGCGATCATCTCCTTCAGTTCTTCTTGCATTGTGATAGCTCCCCGGGGATCAAGGCTATCAATGGTCCTGCTCAACTTGTAAACAGCTGGGATCACTTCGCTAATGCAAGAATTTTCTCGTTCCCCGAATAAGGTCGAACTGGCAAATGGCTCTAGTAAAGAGCATACCTGCTCCATCAATTTCCAATCGTTTTCCAAAATTCTCTGATGAGGAGCTAAGTTCAAATCAGCGGAAATCAAAACAATCGCACGTTTCTGTTCTAGGGCCCTCTTCATCATATTCAAGTATGACGACCAGCGAGTAGGCTCTCCCTTCACCAGAGTATGCTTTGGTAAACCGAGCTGTGTTTGAGCCAAACCAAGTTGATGCTTTGCAGTTGAAGATTTCCGAAAAAAGGAAACGAAATTGCCAACTCTGGTAGTCATATCAATAATCGCGCGCTGTGCCATGAGGCTAGCATTGACGACAAGCTGCAAAGTATGGCAAAAGCATGGGCCAGAATCGAAATTTCCTTGTTTCATTGCTGCAATCACATTTGACCCCGAATCGCGAATAATGAAGTGCACCTTGCCCTGAAGGTTCCATTCGTTCAAAATTTCATTGAGGGCAGCAAGAATATTGGCAGCTGTATGACTTTGAAAAATCGGCTTACAGCCCAGGATCAGCATTTTCCGATTCCAAGCAGCATCAATGAAGTGAATAGTTAGGCTGGCATAGGACTGACTGTTCTTAGCAGTCCATAAGTCAGTTGTTGCCGAGCATATGGTGACATCGGATTGAACAATTTGGTTGATAGCTGCATTAACGCGCTTATAAATGTCGGGCATGATGACTGTTCGGAAATAACTATCTTTTCGAAGATCGAATTTTGGATTAGCAGCCTCCATGAGAGCTCAAAAACGAGGATTATTCACAGTTGTGAATGGCAGCATTGCATCAGCTATCCACTCGCCTACCAAATAAGTCAATTCTTTTTGTTTTGGATTCCCAGGTTTGAATTTTTCTGTCGCAAGAAAAAAATCCGAAATTTTTGGCTGGCCAGAGAAAGTAGTAGACTCGCCTTCACTGCTGGAAGCTCCTTTCTGAGAAATTCCGAATTCATAAATCGATTGCGAAGCTTTTTTAGAAGCAGTAGCTGATGCGACAGTCTCCTTTTTCTCCTTCTTTGCCTCCAAATATTTCTTTGAATGATGAGATTTTAAATGAGTCCAAAGACCCTTCGTCGATTTTGATGAGCCAACCTTAATTTTATCGCTGCAGTTTCAAATTTTGCACTGAGCAATTTGAGGATCATTCGTAAATGCGAAGAAAGACCACACAGCAGATCGAGACATTTCGGCTTTTTTTACAGTAGAGCCAAGTAAAAATACACTTGATACACTTGCAACCCAAACGCCAAAATGCCTAACCTACAAGACGCAGCTCAGCTTCAGCCTACTGCACCTGCTGTGACGCAACTCTGAGTCATCATCTTACTCTTTCCCCTACAGCTTGTTTCCCATATTGTTCCCTGTAGGAGTAAAAACATTTTATCTCCGCAACATTCAATCCCGACCATTTTTTTTTTCGGGATCGGGATCGGGATCGGGAGGGGCGATCCCGACTGGGATCGGGATCGGGACTGGGATCCTGAACGAACGCTATTATAGACAAGATTTTTGTACACCCACATTATGTGCCTGTGCTGGGAAAAGAATTCGACGCTATCGAAATCGCCATAAAAACAAACCAGAATAAGAACCTTGCTCTTAAAAATGGAAAAACACTTGCTAAGCTACATTTCACACGCAGAAAGGCCAGTGCATTTTTTATATAAGTATTTTTGTATGGCATTATTTGTTCATTCTTTGCATTTTCTCATCGCAGACTAGTTGCCCCTGTGATAAACAATGCATAACAAAAATCCAAATTTTTGGCTTCCCTATCACGAACAGCAGGCCATTCAAAGTGGTCATGGATTAGACGGTTTCAGAGGAGTACCCTACCAACGTGGCGGTGGACTGGGCAGTTTCTTCAAATCCTTATTCTGGGTTGCTGTACTAGTCCTTAAACGAGCAGCAACAGCTACGGCGAGAAGGGTTCGGAATTCTGTATTCAGTTTTATTGCATTATCGGTGACCATCATACCATTCAGCTCATGATTGAAAATACTAGTCTATAATTTTCCCGTTTATTCACTGTGTGTCATGACAAAACTAGATTTCTGTCGACGAACGTCAGTTTTTTCAGACAACGGCTGTGAGGATAATTGGTCAGAGTTCGGTGAAGACGTGCACACGGTATTCGCTGAAGACTCCTTTGGTTGGGCATTGTATGCGCGGGAGCGGATATACAAGCTACCATGCTAGGAGGTGGGTTGCAAGAATCGATTTCCTGGGGTGGAATATACGTAAATGCTGCCGTGAGCACAAGCCACATGCGAATATCAGGACTGTAGCGAGTTGCCAAAGCCTCACACATCTACTGTAAGACACGCTTCGAAAAGATGGTGAAAGAGCTAAAGAGATATCATCTAGTGAACCCACCCCCTTCTGACCCCGAGTATTCCATGCTCAGTCCGTGTCTGCTTGCGCGTTTGGAGCCCAGAGCTCAGAGGGCGTATACGAAGAAATGGTGGGGTGGTGTGATGGACCCAGGCCACGCTTACTAGGAGAGACGTTAAGAGAGGCTAAGTCAGAACTGCGATCATGGCTGCATATGCCAGTTCAAGATCTCGGCTGACATGTGGGGGTCTAAAACCAGTCTGCAAAATCTGAAGGAGATGATCGCGGATGATGAG
>JASANH010000066.1:0-10223 GCA_030248295.1 Mesodorylaimus sp. YZB2_4 | reverse complement strand
CCACGAACTGATTTACCGGCCCGCGAGTCGAACACTCGCCCTTAACTGCGCACCTGGCCACCTGCGCACCTGGCACCTGCGCAACTGGGGGATTTTCACAAGTGCCAACCTTAACCGCACAAGCTCCAAGTCAATGTGGATGCGACATACGCCAGCAACATTGGCAGCATCAGCAGGAAATAACATGTGAACAAACCCTTTAAATTCTGGGCTTGTTTAACTGCAGCCAGGCCAGCCACCTGGCTGAGGTTATTCTGTTGGCTTACAATTGGTTTGTCGATGTGGAGCCTGCCTTTAGCAACACGCCAACAGTACAAAATAATCTTTCTTAAAAATATATTGAAAAATCCATGCAGGTTACAAATCCACAAGGGACTCGTGCTTCCCAGAGTGAGCCATCGACATTTCCAAATGTTAAAGGACTTATTAACGAACTAACAAGGGAACATCGCCAGCCGTTAAGTCGAACTTTAGAAAACGAAAAATTGTAATATACGTGCAAAAAAAAGCTCTGTCCAAAATATTAGAGGCGTCTGGCCAAATGGTCAGTTGTGTTAATGCTTACTTACAGTACTGTAAAGCAAAATTTTTCAATTCTACTGGATTTTTGGAAAAAACGCCGAGTGTAACCCTCGTGCTTGGTAGGCCATGGCGAGTGGGAGAGAGTAATCGATACTCTCCCCTGGCTGGGAGACGTCAACCCCTCGGGGTGATGTTTCAGCCGTAGGTACAGTCGCAATACTGTACCTACGTCCGTACCGATGTGTCCGAGCAAAATAGACATTGTTTCTCCTCCATGACAACATGATTTGCCTTTTCCAAGCTTTTTATTGCTTATGTCTATCTAGTAATGCCACTACACTGTAGTTACTGTACCTTGTCTCGGGTTTCCAAATTCATCCCTGTGTTTTATAGAAATCACACTTATAAATAATCAGCAATCAGGTCAGAACTAATTGATATACGAGTATATGCTTCTGAATAACTCATTAGTATCAGTACTAGTTCACACTTTGCTGTAGCATATCCTGCGCTCTACCACACTGTGCAAAAAAAAACTTATTCCAGCGTTTTGGTGTTACAGCATTCTTGTTTTTGAAATGTCTAACAAGCCTTTTGAATAAGGAGCTCGTCAAACGGGGCGATGTAGCACAACTTATCCGTACAGATAATCCATTAGTAAATAAAGTCATTAATGAGTACTCATTCCAGGTTCAGTGCAATTTCGCTATGCCTTTGCTCTTTTTTAATTCGACCTTTTCTGTGAGGCTTTTGGCGTGTCCTTCGTTTGATTTCCCTAATTTAGCAAGGGGACACATTTCGATGACCCCGGACTTATTACGCCAAGGGGTTACCCCGTCGTGATGCGTCCGCCGGACACATTACGATCCGGACACTTTTTGACGCGACACCGCCTCCTCCTACGCCTGCCAGGCTTGGTTACAGGAGCCAGAGAGTTGGAAGCTTAAGCTCGAAAATATGAATTTTAAAACTGAATTTGGAAAGAACTCTGCATGTTTTCCACAGCGCTCCTTACCGCACAAAACTCGACTTTGGACGCTGACCACTGCTGACCAGTTGGCCAGACGCATCCAATATTTTGCACAGAGCTTTCTTTTGCACCTAGGAACATATTACAATTTTCCGTTTTCCGAAGTTCGACTTGGCGGTTGGCGATGCTCCCTTGTACGTATCCATATCTAGGTTCACAAACGCTTTTTTCAGAAAAAGTATAGACATGAAACCTGAGCGATAAAAAATTTCATACGTTCATACACCTTGCACCAAGGTATGTGGTTACGTTCATACACCTGGCACCGCGATGCGATTAGATGTGTTAAAAATCTTCGTGCCCAATCAATATGAACCGCGTTGATACAGTTAACTGAAACTGAAACTGCATCCATCAATTAATTGAATCTTTTTTTATTCAGTCAACTGTAACTGAAACTGAATCTCCTCGCCAAAATTGAATTTACTGTGACTGTCTTTTTCGAATCAGATTCAGTTTTCAGAGTACTGAGTTTTTAACTCTAGTGGGGCGTCATCTCAAAATACCCGCTTCTGGTCAGGTGTAAGAAGCCGTCTAGTTGGACGCTGTCAGACGTCGAATCAGAAGGTCGTGGTTCGACTTTGACCCATTCTGATTTTCTCCTCTATGCTCTCTGGATTTGGCAAAAGTGCCTACGCATCCGCGAGTTGGACGCTCATCTAGGCTAAAAGAGAGCTGGTATCAAAGGCCTGAAGTAGGGCCTCCATGATATGGTCCATGAGCTTTGGTGCAATCAGTAGTCATCTGGATGGGACTGGATATCCGCCTTCTCATCTATTCATCGTATCTCGAATGCATTTTAAAAAATGTCGCCCCTGACACCTTCGGTAAACAGCAAACTGTTGTTCTTCACTGAGGACTCTGTAAACCCTATTTTCTTGGGGCTTTGACGAACCCAAGAAGCCAAAGTTCCCTCAATTCATACAGCAACTCTGCAAGTACAAAATCAACTTATTGATTGCCGCCTAATTCTTCTGTATTGCGAGGTGTAAGAGGTGGAAGCCAACAAGAGAGCGACCATCTTTCATTTATTTCTCACCCACGCACACTGCTGATAGATACGCTTCCTACCAATACACTTAATCACCACTAGCTCTCATTTATATTCCCGACGCCTAACCGTCCCTCTCGCGTCTCGATCTGCTCACGACCTTCTTACATATTGTCGCACTGGCCTTTTTATACGTGTAACCATCTTAACTAACGTTTAGAACCTATACGACATACCCTTGCAAAGGCATTCCTCTCTGGCTCTTTCAAGCATCACCAGAACCAATCCAGCGCTATAATGTCTTTGTCAGGCATCTACGTACATGCAACAAATAGAAGTATCGGCTCCAGAAGACTGATGGGCCATTGTAGCAACGTGCACACAGCAACGCGATAATTCTGACTCGGTCTCCTCTATTCAGGGAGCCGCCCCCTCATGGTGAACAAGGCAAGTAATATTCTTGAAAAAGGGGTGCTCGTAGTCGATGAAACATAAACTATGTCCTGTTTTTCACACAGCAGGATTAGTCTTTGTCGAACACCTACACAATTGTGTACTACTTTATTCCTGGACATTATCCGACCGACCGCTACGATGCGACTCTACGGGTGCGGTCGTATCCTAGCGACCAATTTAATGTGCTTTTGACACTGTTCGATACATCGTACAAAATCTAGTTGATTATGGATACCCACTCTTGAACAAACCCATTATGGAGGCATGTACAGTATCTCAAGTACATTCAGTGCATTCGGGAAAGGGAAAGTTTTAAGGCCGAGTTTTAGTTGCAGCAGGCAGCTTCAGTCATGCCTCGCAGCTTCATTTTGGCAGTATGCTACATTGCAGCGTTATTGGCCAGACTGACACCACGATCAGGTAATTATTACGATTAATCCTTGCTTGTTATTAGAGCTTTAGATTTCTAGAAAAGTCCAACCTTTAGGTGATATAAGTAAGGGGAACGTGAATTTTGTGTTGCGCCTTTTGTATGTTAGAGTGAAATATGCTCTGCCGAGCCCAGCAAGCATCCTCCGGCCCTGGGAGGCAGACGCCTGACAAGTCGCCAGCGAGTGTTCGACTCGGGCCCAGGTTAATCATTTTGTGAATCATGCGACCATGAAACCTTGTAGTGCTGCTTCGCTGGGATAATGAGGAATTCGACATCAATAAAACACCTCTGAATAGAAAATGTTTCATATTTCGTCGCCGTCAGTACAGTAATAATGCCTGAGCGATGCAGCCGAAGCGTCCATGTTTTCTTTCCAAAGCAATTTTGGCTTGTTAATTAGAGAGTCCGAGCGTGGAAATTCAAGCGACGATTCAATTGAAGGAGATGATGCGCAAGTTTTTCTGACTTACTAAATTTGCTTTCGCGTGAAAATCTGCTCGAACAAGTAGGAGCTAAAACCAATGGAAGACTCAAATTTTTCATCTCAGAATTTTTTGCTGTCAGTGTAACGAGTGAAGCCTAGTTATTAGAGATACGCAAATAATGTTTTATTACCCTTGACATTCAGGCCTACAGTAACTGAGTCAAGCCGATCGGTAGTAGGAACCGTTTCCCTTTGTTCTATGCTCGTTGCATTGACTCTTATTGATCGGTTCGGTACCCGACAGTGTTCATGCAAGCACGCGCGGCGGGTGCGGCGGAGGAAACCTACAGTAAATCATAAGACTAGGGGGGGGGGGGTCGTATATGGTGGTCGGTGCGGGAAATGCTGCTTGGTAAACGTGACTTCTTTCAGCTGTTGCTTCCGACATAACCGATCAGACCTGCACCAAAACCCTGGCCGGTGTAATGCATGGAGGACGATGCTTTTTCATTCCGAATTTTCGGACAACCTGGAAAAATGCGTGGAACATTTGCGAAAGCTACAACGCGACACTTGCACAAATTCACACAACAAAAGAATACACAACTATTTTACAGTTTGCTTTGGTATGTCATAGTGGTGTATCCTGGTCAAGGTGTGCCTGTAGATTAGCGTTATGTTACAGTTAACTGAAACTGAATCTCTTCGCCAAAACTGAATTTAACTCCAACTGAATCTTTTTAGGACCAGTTAGATCAGTTTTCAAATTACTAAGTGTTTAACATTCCTTGGCTGTTCTTGCAAAGACCAAAGAGAAACGAAAGGCAGCTAAGACGATTGCTGGGTCAAATTCTGCTGATCACGAGTTTAGGGCATATTTCATCTTTTAAAAAGCTCTAAGCGGCTGTAAACGAAATGGATCCGTTTGAAATTCGGTCCAAACATAGACAGCTGCCTCAATTTAACAGCATTGCAGTGTTTGATAAGCTTCTGCTACGTTAGCGTTAGAGACATTCGCTGATGTTATCGACCAGTCATTGCAATAAATTCGAGCAGCAAGAAGCTGGGACTTCTCCAAATTTTCACAGTCCTTTTTCGTGATCGGATCACAAACACATGAACCATAATCCAGAACCGATCGAATGCAAGCCGGCTAAACAGTACTCATAACATTCTTAACGTCATTTTTGCCGAGTTTGCGTCGAAGAGCATCGATGTGGAGATATCACCATTAAAGAAGAAATACGAAGAGCCGATGCCTCTTGCATCTCAAGCTGGGTAGCCAGTAATAAACAGGAAGCTGTCTCATACATGACTTTCTGCCCACAGCCAAGACCAAGACAGCCAGGACTCAAAGTCGAAGTGCACTGCAGAATCGATTTATGGGACTTCCGACAACGATTTTTTAATAAAACTCCTGTGAAGGGTCTTATTATAAAATGCTATTCGTATGTACGATACAACTGTAGAAGATGACTTCTGTAGGGGCTGTTGCTTTTTTAAACAAAGGAGGATTTCTCGAAATGAATTGTAGAAGAATCTGCTTGCAGGCAACAAGCGATCGAAGGGCAATATGGATCGCCATGCAACGCGACAACAATGTTGTCGGGAAACCCTGCTGCATCACCCAGAACACAAGCCCCCAGCCAACCGATCCACCAAAGCCGACGCCAGTGCAGGTTGGTCCGTCAGTTCCAGCGGCCTCCTCCAACCCACCACCCGATATACAAGCCTTAATCAAGGAAACCGTGCAAGCCACTATCGCCCTGTCCGAAGCGGCAAAAGCGATCTCCTCTTCTGTCACCAACGATCAATCAACTGGAAGCATTGATCTTGCAACGTACGAGCGTCGACGAGCCCACAATGCTAATGCACCTCCACCTGGTCAGCTACAACACGCACAGCAAAACGCGTTGGCCGGCTTGCGTATCCAAATTGCGTTGGATATAGGCAAAATCCCGCAACGCAAGATCGATAAGTATACCGGACAACAAGGCTCACCGCCGTTGGACGAGTGGCTGGCTGACTTTAAATTCCGCATGAAGGCGTACCAGGCAACGTCCGACCAAGATCTGCTCACCATCCTACCACTGTACTTAAGCGACAAAGCGGCGCACTGGCTACGACAGTATATCGATCAATCTTCTAATCCCTCAGCCCTTACATGGCCCCAAGTCACGAAAGCAATGTGCGTACAATTCCAACTCCATGACGAGTCATACTTGAACACGCAGTTCAAGCAAACGAAGCCGATGCCTGGGGAGAGCTATCTCGAATATGCCAATCGTTTGGAAACGGCTGCAGCAAAGGCTTACCCAAACACGCCAGCCACTACCCTCCGATGGCTTCTGATCGATACGTTTCGCAGTCAGATGCCACCGAAATTGGCAACTGTGATCCAAGAGCAATATATCGATAGAGCAGGACAAGCTAGCTTCGATGAAGTGAAGCTACATGCAGCCAAGTGGCAGCTACGCAATTCCACTACGCCCAACCTGACGGCGACAGCAGCAGCAGTTGGAGCGGGAGACGAATACTCAAGCGCATATGCAACTGGTACAACGCCGAATCACCCACGTAATTACGGATGCAATGGGTCGACGCCAATTTCGGTTCCCCCGCCCAGCTCCCAACAAAATCCAGGTAGTAATGCCTTTCAATCTGGCTCTAATTTTCAGCGCGGTGCCCGAGGAGGCGCCAGAGGCGGCAGACAATGGCAAAACCAGCAGCAAAATGGACGACAGTGGTCAAGTTCGACGCAAAATCAAAATTCGAACCAGAACCACAGCCAAAGTCAAAATCGATTGGATCAAACTCGGAACCAGCATTCTGGTCAAAATCAGCAGCCACGCCAACGCCAACAATCGGGTCAAAGACAGCAGTTAAATCGGCCAGAGCCCCGTGGATTGAGACATCGTGTATATACATGCCCAATCACTGGTCACTCATACGATACCACGTATCAGGCACCGCCACCTCCAGATTCAGATACGCGAACCTGTGCCGATTGCAATCAAACAGGGCATATTCGACCGCTATGTCCTTCCCGTTCACCATGCGAGGTGTTAGGATGTGGACATACACCTGGTCACGGTCCATATCGGTGTCCTTTATTATATCAACAAGATCTAATTGAGGCCAAGGGTCTCAACGAAACTACTGCTAATGTTGGTTCTGTTTTTAGTCGCCATGCTGGCTCGGTTTTGCCTAATGGTGCAACTGATCAAACATCCGTTATGCAAGCAACGACCAAAAACGAAGATCAACCAATCAAATTTTTCGAACGTCCTCCGCATGAAATTCCATCTGACGCTATCAAACCAGATTGGGTATACGCCGATGAATCGGAACGCCAAGAGTATTTCCGTCGTATCGAAGCAGTCTGCCAAACTGTTTGTACCAATGATCGCATTCTAACGGTTCGGCTCCAACATCGTGAGTCACCTGAAATCGTAATCGGAATTGATGGGCGCCGAGTTCAAGTCATTCTCGACTCGGGTGCCAATATCATTATTGTGGGTCACACGCTGTAAAAACGCATACGACCAGATTGAAACGGCGAGTGCGAGCCATGTCCGTTCAAAATACGAACTGTCGATAACGATAGTCCACGAATTATGGGCACTCGGTTCGTTTACCTCACGTTTGGTACAGTCACAATAGCGCACGAAGTAGTGGTCCTGTACGATCCCGAAAGTCTGCTCACTATGCTGGTGGGTCAGGATATTCCTGATCGGTATGGAGCAACCATTTGCCATCATGCACAGCCAGTCAAGTACAATGTCAGCCCGTTAAATGGTATCGAGATTCCATTTGCTATGCACGGGCCTGCGGCTCCGATTGGTTCAGTTACAGTCAATCCGACCATTGTTCCACCCAGACATCGAATGTTGGTCGAATCAATGATCAATGTCAACGTACCACACCAACCCCAACCATGCTTCACGGAACAAACAACTGATAGCTGGTCCAATTAAGAAATTGTTATTCCACGAGGCAAATGGGACTCTAGCCAAACACCTACGAAATTCAAAGTATTGGTTTTCAATCTGGCCAGCGAGCCACGCGAGCTCAACGCACCATCATTAACGTATTCGCAGCGGACCCATTCGTCTACCGTGCAGTAAGTTCTGATTCAGTTGCCCTTATTAACGAAGTTGTAGTTTCTAAATAAAGCCCAGAAAGTTCGACTCTAAGTGCTTGTGCGGTGACCAAGCGGTCAGCGCCTGACCCGCAGACAACGGCTCTAAAGAAACACACCGCCCATATCCCTGCTATCGGAACCGAGGAATATCGCAAAGGCGTGATGAAGCGAGTCAAAATCGGTGATCCCACAAAGCAATTGTGGACCGACGAAGAACAAGCAATGCTGCGTCAAACTATCGAGACTAATGCTGATGTGTTTGCTTTTTACGATGCACATCTAGCCACAACGAATTTGGTTCAACACTGTATCAATAATGGTGTGCACCCGCCTGCTAAACAACCCCATCGACGGGTTGCATGGTCCGCAAGAAAGATGGCACAACCAGATTTTGCATTGACTATCGCGGGCTTAACAAGCAAACCGCCCAATATATGTACCCGCTGCCGAGTATTCGTGATGTCCTCGATACGCTCAAAGGGTCGACAGTTTTTTCTACGCTGGATGCTGCCAGTTGCTATCACCAAATTGCGCTCGATCCAGAGACGGCTCACAAGACCGCTTTTTGCACGTAATTCGGCTTATTCCAGTACAAGACCATGCCCTATGGTGTCATCAATGGACCAGCCTGTTTCCAACGCCTCATGGAAATGGTCCTCAACGGGATAACATGGCAGGTATGCATGGCTTATATTGATGACATAATTATCTTTAGTCCAGATATGCCAACGCATTGTCATCATCTCGAGCAAGTGTTCCACCGATTTCGGGAGGCCAATCTCAAGTTGCAAGCAAAGAAATGTGTTTTTGGTAAACGAGAAGTTCAGTATCTGGGTCATGTGGTCGACCATAACGGTATCCGACCATTGCCGTCCAAACTCGATGCTATTAAGCAATGGCCAATCCCGCAAACTGCCAAACAACTACATAGTTTTTTGGGCCTTGCAGGTTACTATCGTATGTTTATACCAGCCTTCAGCCGAATTGCTAAGCCATTATACGATTTGATGAATGATGGACGATGTCAGAAAGAACGTGATTTTTGGAATGAAACGCATACCCGTGCATTCAATCACTTGAGGACAGCATTAACGTCCGAACCAGTGCTTCGATACCCCGATTTCAATTTGCCATTCACGGTGACCACAGATGCGAGTGCTCTTGCGTTGGGTGCAGTCCTTGAGCAGAATGATCTAAAAGACCCCGATCAGCTGCGCTGGATGATCGAATGTGCATCCCGACGTCTCACTGATTCGGAACTGAAACTCAGCGTTCCTGCCCAGGAAGCATTAGCAATTGTGTGGGCAGTGTGCCGATGGCGACACTATTCAGCTTGAGTCCAGTTCACCGTCTTTACCGATCATGCCGAATTAGTCAAGTTGTTTACTCGAAAAATCTTTGATGGCGCCTTGGGTCAACTAGCCCTGGCACTTCAAGATTTCACGTTCGAAGTGATCTATCGACCAGGACGAACCAATATCAATGCCGATATTTTGAGTCGTATTCCTCATGGAGACATCCTGAATGATGCTTGGGATGCCCGTGCTCAGCAGTAATTTGAAGAATCCATCAGCAGGAACGACTACCAATTGGGAGTTCACGGCGAAGTTATCGACAAACATTCGCCTGAAGCCTCATTGCACCGCCCTGAAATAAATGTCCAAGTCCTTCAAGTGCCAGTGCCTGACACAAGGCCTATCCTTAAACGAATGTCTTCCAAGAATGTCGAAGAGAATCGATCAGTGCATTATTGCGAATTTTTGTTGGTCCATCACTTATCGCCCGAACAAACGGAGTCCGCAGTGTTGCGGGCACCAGCGAACGAGCAGTGGCCACCAAAAGCCAGAGAACTCTTTTTCACGCGGTTGTCTGGTGTAGCGCCACTATTGGTTGGTACGTTCGGTCCAGCAATTACCACGCGGTACAAGGTCGATCAAAAGCCACCATTTCGAATCCGTCTGCGTATTCCAACAGGGAACGATCTGCTCCAGTTACGTTCATTTGGTGCATACATAAGGAGCTGGTCGGGGGAAGTGTTTGCTAGACATTTGTTCAAAATCTCCGCTATTTTTATGATGGGCGCCACGTGCCAGGTTACAGCATGAACCTACAGTTTAGCTCTGAGTTAAACTTTACAAAACCATGCAGCTTTATTACTAGCTTTATTACTTTCATCTGCTTTGGAGCATCCGGCGCGAAGGCAGCCATAACAGCATCAGTTAC
>JASANH010001627.1:0-10254 GCA_030248295.1 Mesodorylaimus sp. YZB2_4 | reverse complement strand
ACGGATACACTATTACAGGATGCAGGGCAGCCATATGCCCAGTTGTGCGAGGTCGTCCGCCCGACTCGCGCAAACGCGCAAAAAAGCGTAAAGTGAATTCTACGACGCTAGTCTACGAATTTTCACCCAAATTGAACGGCTGATACGTCATTGAAAAGAGCGAAAAATTGTAGTTTAGAAACACTTTCGGTAAGTTCGATTTCTCTGGCTTTTCTATTTTTATACCCGAGTAAAGGAAAAGTGCCAAATTTGTGACCTACTAATTTCGAAGGGTGAATGCCCTCAGTTTTTTCTGGTAGGTCCTAGGGCCTTAAATTAAATGTTATCAGAATCACTAGGGTCTTGGCCTTATGCTAAAGCTTGCGGAGCAAAATTATTCACATCCATTCTTTTTTGCCATTCATTTTTCTACATCCCTTTTTTCGCGTGTTGCAGGATATGCAGAAATGGGCGCTCCGATCATCGGAGGGGATATCGCATGTCGGGGATTTCGAATGTGGCATTTATTATGGAATTACATCGGCTGGCCCGATGGCGATGAATCGAGAACACTTAGGTGCTATTTCCAGTTTATGTCATCGAAGGCGCCAGTCAATGGCATCCGTTCAGCAACCAAAGTGATAATTCCGAAATTAGTCGATTATCCCACTTGATCGTCGACAACGGACGCTGCTTTGATGCATAGACACGAAACGCAGTCGGGATTTATTGTCACTCATGTGAAAGCTCTCTTACGGAATCTGGTGAACCCGCTGAGAGAGGAAGTCATCAAATGCCTGGACTGTATCGCGCCAAATATTCCCGATGACAGTGGAATGTATTGCCGCATTGCTTTTCCTGGCAGTGTCTTCGCTTTAATTTTCTAGCTTATCGTTAAAGGATCTGTGAATAGCATTTTAAAGTTCTGCTACGAAAGTGCGGGTGTGACGTGTTTTAGTCACGAAGTATACTCAGTGCCGTTGCGTATGTCCTTGATGCCTAAAAAGGGTGGTGCCACGGGTAGAGCGTCCAAGTCGAGAGCACAATAAAAGAGTCATGTAGTCCTTTATAAAATCAGCACGTAATATGAGGGCATTACACTAACTGCGCCAATCGACTCTTATTTACAGATTTCAGAGTGAATGCTACGTCGTATAGAGTGGGATTCGCGCCAGCGCCAGCAGCTCGGTGGCGCAAGATACAGAAATTGCGCTCCAAGTGATCCTGAGTCACATAGTTGAACAGAAAAATAACAGCACGCTTTGATCGACATCCAAATGACAGAACAAATATTCGACGAATTGCGGCACTCCATCACTAACAAGGGATAGGCCCATTCTTTGCACATGTACATTCTTCGCACATAGAAGACATAGCGCTCTAAATTCCACGGCAATAACGGCTGTAGCATTTGTCATCGAGCTTCTACAAAGCATGGATCAACTGGAAAGTTACGCAATACTGTACCTCCGCAAAAGAGCAGCTTACTCTTATGTACTGGCAATCGAATTTTTCGAGCATTCGATCGTTGACCACAAAACCCGGACACGTTTGACCACTGGCAGTCGGTTGCTCAGTTGGAAGTGGAATTTCAGGATGATTGACATAATGATTTGCAGAACTGTGATGAGGCAACACGAATAGATGGGTAGCAAAATCGCATTTCCGAAGACGGGATAACTCAGGAAGTCTGAATGTTTCTCCAACGTCAAGTTCATGGCTCGACATTGACATTATTAACTCATTAGAAGATTTCTCTCGAGTACCGCAAACAGACACTGTTTCATCTTTATTAATAATACATTCTAACTTCCGGGCTTGATTTGGACAGACCATACGTGTTTTTCAATCAGATCGGGCCGACGCAGAGCACTGGTCTCACAAAATTTCGGTTTCAAGGGCTTCTGTGGCATTTTTGCTTGAACTACATAAAAACACGCGAAAAAAGGGGATGTAGAAAAATGAATGGCAAAAAAGAATGGATGTGAATAATTTTGCTCCGCAAGCTTTAGCATAAGGCCAAGGCCCTAGTGATTCTGATAACATTTAATTTGAGGCCCTAGGACCTACCAGAAAAAACTGAGGGCATTCACCCTTCGAAATTAGTAGGTCACAAATTTGGCACTTTTCCTTTACTCGGGTATAAAAATAGAAAAGCCAGAGAAATCGAACTTACCGAAAGTGTTTCTGAACTACAATTTTTCGCTCTTTTCAATGACGTATCAGCCGTTCAATTTAGGTGAAAATTCGTAGACTAGCGTCGTAGAATTCACTTTACGCTTTTTTGCGCGTTTGCGTGCGCGAGTCGGGCGGACGACCTCGCACAACTGGGCATATGGCTGCCCTGCATCCTGTAATAGTGTATCCGTGCCTCAAAGCGCGTGAACTAGCAACTTTGTAAGCGAGAACTAACGGTATAATTAACCATATCGTATCGCTTTTTGGACTAATATCGTTATTTAAAAAAATATCGTTATCATTATCGTTTCGTTACCGACATTGAAAAGATGTCGTTAGCGACATGATATCGTTATCGTTATCGGTAACGCTATATACGCTAGTTATGACACACGGAAAGCTTTTATGTAGACTAGCCGACGAAATAGCGGCTTAGAATGGCTGGTCTACTGGGCCGTAAGCAGGCGCCCAACATACAGTACTCGTACAATATAGGTGTTGAAAAGTACTGCATAACTACATATTGTACAGGTACAGTACTGTACATATGCCGGCAGGCCAACATCAACCCGAAAACTCGTAGAATATCGAGGATACTGACTCTTTCTTGAATGGACCCTGCATGGGAGGCGGGCCTTGGTACTTCATAGGTCAACAACCCACATATCCTAGTATAGCCTACTTATATCCCCAAATCGACATGATGAAGTTGCAAGTAAAGTGGCATGGCCTGAGTGACATCTTGGGCCTCCGGCGCTTCATTATTTTGGACCTTGGCGTCGAGCGCAATTTTAAAAATCTTCTGTCCCATAGTTTTATCTCCGTATGACCCTCTCCAATTTGCTCGGTCGTTTTGCTGATATCCATGCAGAAAAAGCAGATACCGATCGATTCTGCACTTAAAACGTCTGATGCAAAAGTAAAGCTTAAAAAACTGATATTCTTAGGAGAATCCAAACGAAAATTCAACGTAAAAAAAGGCGGGACAGGAAAGCACGGTCACAGAAAACCTGTCTTCTATGTGTACGACTTGTGGATATCGCAGTTGGCTGAATAATGCTCCTGTTCCTTCCTTATTCTCCCTTGACTAATAAATCTAGTATTAAAGTACGTCAGGACATTTTGATCAAAACTGTTTGTTTGGCAGTAGTATATCCCCCCCTCTATGGTCTAACCACGTGGGTATAGGCAATGCTTTAAGATACCCCTGTAGAAAGTATACCCCTGTACAAAACATACCCCTGTATAAAGTATACCCTGTACAAAACATACTCTGTACGAAACATACTCTTGTACGGGATATAGGTAGGCCAATGTAATGTACAGTATACCCAGACTGCCCCGTTTTCCAGACAGCCGACTCCGCCTACTTTTTCCTCCCTCCCTTTTCCAAGCTAGGAAAACTACACCACGCATACGTAATGAAGCCAGCTCGTGTGGCGTCTATACAGAAACTGGCTAAAAACATAACTAGACATATACAAGGAAGAAGGTGGTTGGCGGTAGCTGGTACATGGCTACCCCAGCCGTCTTGGGAAAGCACCACGATTCAGAGAGCCGTACATACATAGATGACCATAATGGGAACCAAAACTGTACGGTCGGACCAGTAATGGGAATACTGGACAAAGAAAGTTGGCTATTTATCGTTCAGAGCATCAGCTCATGCTTACCCCCAAATAGCCAGCAAAGTAAAATGAGTCTGGGAGCAGACTTTTGGACATGTTGATCGCACATCCTTAGCGTAATGGGAAACAATCCAGCTAACAAGCAGCGCAGAATTTTAAATAGGAGACAGTCGAAAATATCTAACAGGCGCCAACTTACCAGCTTAAAAAAGCGTTATGGGAAGATGAGACTTAGATGGGAAAACATCCAGAGGTAGCGGAGCGAAGACCCTAAGCTCTCTCTATCTCTGTTCCTCATTTCGGTATACTCGGTGATTTTCTCAAAAAAAATGATCGACCAACTCCCCGTCGAACTGATACTGCTGATCATGCAGTACCTGTCTCTTACTGATCGGCTTCGTCTGGAACGTGTGTCGAAACGTATTAGCGATGCTTTGCAATTGGCTTCTCCCAACTTATTTGGTCAACTGAAATCGTGGAATCTGTGCATTTCCAGCGTGCCTGGTCTGCGCTATGGGGGTGTTCCAGTTGAATTCGAAATCCACAAGCAACAGGGACTAATCCAGGCTACTTATTTTTGGAATCAACCGATACCCATCACCTGTATCGTTTTCAACTATAGGTCGGCGGCAGCGGAGGTAGCCAGCCACGCTCTTCGTCGGTTGTTGGCGAAGATGTCGACCGAAGGTATCACCATCCACAATGAACCGCCGCCTGCCATTCAAGAAGTCCTTCTGACCCGAACCAATCCGAGCACCACAAGACTCGCCATTGGTGGTCAACTACTGCCTAATTTTGACGTAATGCCACTGCTTCAACACTTTTCACAGTGCTCGACACTCGTCCTCAATCGAACTGCCTCTAATCTGGTTCATTTTTTACCGTCAGCGATTACGGAGGTTACCCTCAGCTGTACCATGCTCGGCAACGCCGCTATCGCCAACTTTATCGCCGACAATCCGAACATTCAAATTCTGCAACTGATCAACTGCTACGGTATCACAGGCCAGTTGATCACCCAAATCAACGCTGTTATCAACGCCCAACAAGCCGGCCGGGGACTAGTTCTCAAAATCAATCCGTTCAGCGGTCTCTACCCTGACCTATCGAGCATGGAATTTCAACTCCATCACCATCCTGCTAACATCTGCATGATGGTGAAATTTCACCAGGGTCTTGTGGTAGTGTTGGAAGCTGAGGATGATTCCAGCGAGTCCGGGTTGGACGACGACGACTTCAATGAATTACTCGATGCGGAAGAGTATTATATCATGGCGATTGAGGATGCCGTAGCCGAGGGTGGGGATGAAGAAGAAAGCGAGTAAGCTTATTAAATACTTCTTTTTTTGGTTTCGTTCGCTGTGTACTCTGATTTTTGGTTTGAAATGCGCCTAATTTTCATCGCCTTATTTCTACTTTTGTTTTATGGCATTCATTCGCTCGATTTAATTTTTGGAGTTTGTTTGATTTGATTTTAGTTTTGCTCTCATTAGTTTGTCTTTGCCTTGCATGATGTGATCCCGCAATTTTATGCCTGTGCTTGCGTTTTTACATTTGATCATATGAAATAAGTACCGGGTACACTTTATTCACAGGATGCATGTACAAGTTATTCATGTTTATTAGGCTTGATGACCATGCAAACAAAGTCTAGCCTTGCAGCACTGGTTGACAACATAATCGACATCATACACACAAGTACTCTTATCAAACAATCCATTTACAAAAGTAGTGACCAGAAAATCATTTGTATCTTGGTTACTACTGAACCCATGCATGATTTTTTCAAAACTAACACCTCTACATCTCCACAACAAAAAATACAAGCAAAATTGTCCACAAGTGCTTGACGATGGGCCTTGCCATTGAGTGCTGTTCAGTTTGCAAAATTCATCCTGTTGCTTCAAAAATTCGTATACCATTGAGTAATTGCGCGGATACTGTCCATACGAATCAAAAAATTCTAATTGGCCGTTGTGCGTAATAAAAATTGCCAGCCAATGTGCGCCCGGTTTCCAGCTAGGGTCAGTATTGACAACCAAACAGGCGGGGCGTGTCTTAACAGTGAGAGACTTCAGGTGATCAGCAGGAAAAACACCAACAAAGTTCGGTTTCGTAAAAGGGTCCTTGCTCAGAATGTATGTCAGCTCCACAGTATCCATGCTCAAGCAGTGTAATCAAAATGGGCCACACGGTTTCGGTCGATTGACAACAAATTATCAAACTCAGCATACACTATAACTTGAACCCCGCCAGCAGGCAAGTTCTGACCAAACTGAATCTCGACTGAGGTGGTGCCTTCTTTTATGGTATCCCAGTGTCCGCTGTCATCCGAGTCAGAGGTTAAATCGAATGCAAAAAAGCAGTGCGAAGTTTCAAAGTCCCCGCGTGTTATGTCATTTCCACGATTGTCATTAGCTATGCCCAAAGCTTGAAACAGTTGAGTGTACGCTTGCAGAAAATGATGATTGTTAAAATCCAAGCGGAATGGATGAGCAGGGAATGTTTGTCCGCCAGCTGTAACTTTTATCGACTGAATGGCGTATGGTTGAAACACAAACGGACTTTTATTAATAGTGCCATGATAAGCATCCTGATCGCAGCAGCAAATGATCATTCGGCGGGGTATCTGGCCTTGAAAAATGCTGTTGGTAGGTGTGACACGCCTTTGCTGAGTCACGTGTAAGCTGGTGACAACGGCTCGTCGCAATGGGTACTTGGCAGTGTATTGTGAAAATGTGGATTCCAAAGCCAGATGCACGCTTTCCAGCACCTCCACTTTTTGAACAATCATCTTCATTTCTCGTACTTCCAGTTTATATGCGGGAGGGTTAGCTTGAAAGCACATCAAGAGCAATGGATCGTTGTTTCTGTGCAGCTCAATTCGGATGTCAGTGTGAGGCAATAGCAGGCGGTCTTGATTCATAAGGTCTACGTGCAGCGGGGCCATAACTTCGACCCACTGACTGTTTGCGAATTGATTAGCCCGCTCGTCAAAACCAGGGTTATTTTCAGAATTCACTATAGCATTGGCACCAGCTTCTTTCGCATACAAAGCAGAGCTTAGAAAGGATGATTTCGCGTCAGAACCATAATTCAATTCAGTTTCCAAGTAGGCGCGCAAGTGATAATTATCGCCGCTGTCGTAAATCAACTTGGAATTCAAATACAGTTTGGCCTGTTTGAAAAATGTTTTACCAATGGCGTTTATGGGTGCCACCCTCGGATCATTCGCCCCAACAGCAGCACCGTCAGCTCTGACAATTCGCAGTTGGAAATATACATAATGCTTACACAAATGCACAAAATTCGAATCAGCGGGAATACGAAATTCATAAGGCCCCTCATTGGTGACTGGATTGCTCGTGTGGATAACATCACAAAATGAACGTTTAATAGCCACCTGAGTTGCCGGAATAGAAAATAAATCCAATTCACTCTTGGTGCTTGCCATAGAATGGGAATCGATAAAACGCTTCATTCTGTTTTATTGACTAAAGATATCCGACTTTACTAGGCGACGCCTCTTGACCGCACTGTTCTTTCTTGATTTAGGTTTCCTTTTTATAGGCAATCTAATAGTTGTTCTGAGTGGCCTAACACCCAATCCACTGCCACTTTGGAATCCGTTTGCAGCAGTTTCATTCAGAACATTCGATGCCGCTTCTTTGCCTCGACTAAGCAATGATTCCTTGAAGTCCTTTCCACTCGATACATCAGCAGCCACTTGTCCAATAGCTGAGAGCGCCTGCTTACCCACACGCCTCGCTGTAGTTTTCGCAGCTTGTTTCAGCACTGGTACAGCCATGCTAAAGAGGGATTTGAACCAGCTGCCCAGACCAGCACCACGTTGGTAGGCTGATCCACGGAATCCATCCAACCCGTGACCGCTTTGCACAGCTTGCTGACGATAATAAGCCAACCAAAAGGCAGGATTGTCGTAATTCATGATTTCCAGCTGCTCTCTGCTACAGCAATGAGCAACAATAATAAAGCACCAGTAAACCACAAAATTTATAGAAAAATTCCTGCTCTGCGGCGACGGAAGTGTAGTTTGACAATAGTCTTGCCGAACTGAATGTCCAAAACACGATTTTGATCCGTCTTTATTTCGATTTCTGTCGTGTCAAAGTCCTTTTTCAGAACAGGCACATAATGAGGAACCTGGAAAACTTTGTCCACGATATCGCCAAAGTTGCTTTGCACTGCCACTGTGCGTAAGAGGGGCGCCACTGTGTCACCCACAATAGTATGCTCGACCAAGTCAGAGTAGACGTAAAGACTGACAACACCAGCTCTCATATCGGGTGGGTGTGGTGCCAGGCCGGGGTCATCCGAAATGTCCTCAAAGCTGTCCACGTCATAACCAAACATGTAGGCCATTGCCTTGGATAACTGAATATCATCAGCGGGGTGTGTCAGAGAAATTGTGACTCGGTTTAGGATTTCGTCAAACTGGAATTTTACAGGCAGTTGATCGGGTAGCCAAGGGTGCTGCTTTTTCATTTGTTTTTCCATGGTCTCAAACAAATCGGTCACTTTGTTATAGTAGCCTTCGGGAACTGTGCACCGCAAGGTGATATGAGGCTGCGAGATTGGAGCTACTCCATCGTTTTCGCTTTTGAATAGAACATAAAATATATTGTCTGGGGCTCGGATGTTAAACCACGAATGTGGATAAATGAGTTCTGTCAGGGCCACTTCCCATTCGCCAGTCAGCTGAATTCGCTTTGGCAGTGTAACACGAAAACTGGCGGCGTGACTATTGTTGCCAGTGTTACTGGGCAAAGTTAAGTAAAAGTCGTCGCTCATTTCAAGGATGGTTTTATGGATGGATTCGGAAGCAGATAACCCAAACACGAACTGAGCAATGCAGTCCACACTTTCCCTTCGTCACGTTGCAGTGTCAAATTGACGATACATGTAATGACCACAATGTAAATCAGGACAACCTGACAAATATAGACAACTTCCTGTTTGGGTATCGATTTCCCCAAGATATGCCACGAAGTTCTGTCGCTCGTGCTACCAATCTCTGGAGCATCCATCTTTAGCAATGATTAAAAATTGGAATTCCGAGCCTTTTCATACATTGAATAGCTCTGACTCTTCAACCCACTGATCAAATTTTGGACCATAGCCTAGCCATCGAACCAGGGCTTGCTTCCTGCCGTCACGCAATTTCCTCCAGCGTAGAATCTTGTCTATTTTGAACACTTCAGGTTCTTGCGCCTTTTGCAATTGGTGTTCATAAAACACATAAACCCGGGGGGCCCGGGGGGGGCCCTAGGCAAGAGAAGAGGTTAGTTCCTTTTACTTTTTTTCCTTTCCCCCCCCCCTTTTTCCTTTATTTGCCCCCGGAGGCCTTCCAGCTCGGTGGAAAATTTCGAAAAATTTCGGGGGTTTATTTGCAAATAACCCCTCCTCCAAGGGCCCCTTGGATTTACTCAAACGGACTTTGTCACCAATGTTAAACTTGAATGGAGCAAACTTTCTGGCTTGCCACTGCCGCAAACGCATCTGAATGAGTGGCTCAATTTCTTCTGTGACATCAACCGGACTACATTTTATAATGCGGTGAAAAGAATGGTTGTAGGCTTCAACTAATTTGGTGAGGGGTTCTCCAACATAGCGAAAGGTGTTGTTATGCGTAAAGTATCTCCACATTCTGGACTTGAGAGTACGGTTATAACGCTCCACATAGGGGCACTTGTTGTCACTGGTGGACGTGAAATAATAAATCCCCTTGCGTTTAAGTAGATCCTGGAATTCCTTCCCCAAAAATTCTTTTCCAGCATCACTCGAGACAACAACAGGCTTCCGACCATTGCTTGTTCGCAAAATTTGTTTGAATGCGTCTGCAGTCTCAGCACACGTCTTTCGCTTCATCGGAACTGACCAGGCGAAGCGAGAGAATACGTCTATGCACTGCAAAAGGTACGCATAGCCGTCGTTGTGCTTCTTTAGCATGCATAAATCTGCCAGGTCCAGCTGCCATTGATCATGGATTACGGATAAACCGTTTTCGAGCCGGCTTATGCAAAGTGTAGGCTTCTTGTCTACTCAACCAGTCCTCGACATCACGTTTTCGCAGATTGGGATATTGCCGTTCAGCTTCTTTATACAAAGCCCTCACATTTGAAAATGCAGCAGAATTATTAAGGTTAAAGTAAATATTCGTCAGCACGTCATCCATTTCTTAGAAACAAATGACACTAGTTATCAAAGTTATCACTTTTATTCGCCTCAGTCAGGATACTCTTGCCAGTAGAAATTGGGGCGTTTCCGTGCTCGTTTAATGGTCGATGGCGCATTTGGCGGTGTGACGTACTGTGATTTCTTACTACTTGAACTCGGTGTAGTTGGAGATCTGGCTTTTTGTCTCTCGATCAGACGCCACCTGTCCTCGTTTCCGATGCATTCACGAGGGACATTAAAACTCAGTGAAATTTTTGCTCAGCTCCTCAGA
>JASANH010000612.1:0-10267 GCA_030248295.1 Mesodorylaimus sp. YZB2_4 | reverse complement strand
GAAGGCTCGTTTATACTCGCTACGCTGCCGCTGGCGTAGCGCGCAGCACACAGGGTAAAGTATAGTTTCGCGAGGTACTGTACTACGACTATGCGAACTGCCGCCGAATGTCGTAGCGATGCAACGGCAGACGAAGTATAAACGATTCGTTTTGGGCTGCTGCCGCAGGACCGCCGAGTCGTACTTTTTGCACTAAGAAAAAAGTTAGTGCAAAAAATACGCGCCCGCGTACCGGCGGTCTCCTCTTTGAAAATATTTCACTTAATTATCTCAATTTAAATTTCAGCGACTTAGTTTGTCCGTTTTTAACTATTCCAGCCTAGATATAAGTTTGATTGCATATTTTAAAATGCTGAAAATGTGGTACATTATAATTTTCATTCCTTTTTTCCAAAGGTGAATTGAGGAATTGCAAAATTTGAAATTTCAAGAGCGGCTGCTGCCTAGGAGTCATGATTTCTCCTTCGAGTGTAACCCACATTGGCCTGTATGGCTTCGACGACAAATGTAAATTTCTAAAAGCTCCGGATCATCGAAGGTAAGTTTCAATTTTGCTGCGCCATGTTGTATTTATTTGTCATAGTTGTGCTGTCGACGGGCTCTATCCATGGCAAAGTCAGAATGATAATGAACAAATGAAACAAAGTTAGGAGATGCCCGTTTAACACACTGCACCTACTGTAGAAAAAGCCTGAACAGTTTTGCAATACTGTTCTGCGAACTTGTCAGTAATAGAATCAGAACAGGAGGTCACTTTCTGTAAACTGCTCAGTTTTGCAATTGCATCGTTATTTTCATGCTTTTAGATTTTAATGACCTTCACCCAGCATTGAAGCGATCGATTACACTGTTTTCCAATTTTGAGGAGAGAAGGAGTGATAAATCGTGCCGTAAATCCAAGAATCCTTTCCGACGTCTTGCCTATAGAAATGGCACTCAAGACATTGCTGGGGAATAACAGTGACGGCAATGCTGATATGGTAGCATAAACTCTGTGTTTGGGTTCGAGATTGCACAGAAGTAACTGATTGCAATTTGTTAGATTACTAGTATGATGTGATACTCTCCAATTTTGTGTCAACAGATTCTGTCCATTTTCTGTCTGTTTTTATCTGACTCTCTGCCAACAATAGAAAAAGTTAAATAAATAGCTGTCCGATATAGTCCGTTGTCTGTTCTGTACGAATAGGGCATGTTGGAATTGTAGGTAGACACTCATTCGAGCTCATCCCCGGCTGCTGTAGAAAATCGCGCACACAAGGCGAAAAAAGGGGTTTCCCGTTTTCAGCAGACAACTCTGCTCCGCCGCAGTATTCCGATTTCTACGCGCGCAGGTCTCTACGCGCAGACCTACGCGCTGAAGTATAAACATCCCCCTGCTGCGCTCGGCGACGCTGTGCGCGCTACGCCAGCCGCAGCGTAGCGAGTATAAACGAGCCTTGAGCCCAATTTTCGGCCGCCCCCCTCCCGCACAGCCTGCTAGGTTGGCTTTGATATAAGCGGCATCGAGAAAAATGTGTGCGCGCCGCATGAGCAAACTGCCCTATTTCAAAAAAATTAATAGAATCAACTGCAAGCACTTAAAATTCATCGTCATCGTCACTTGCAGCAACAGACGATGCTGTGCTGTTTTCGTCAGTTCCAGTAATGTTGCTGTAAAAGCCATGGTAAATTCGTAGAATGAATGGCAGTTGCTTTTTTAAATCTTCAACTTTCGCTTCCTTCACTTTACAGCCAGGAGCCATGGTCAAATCGGGTGACATTAGGTCCACTTTCACAGTGGGATCGAAATTTCTTCCCCTGAGGTCAACTTCTTTCCAATCTTCGCTTTAATCGAATGAGTAGCGGTATTTGAATAACCCAAAACGATCAACACGTATCCATCGAATGTTTCTGAATTCCACAGTTTTTTTTGCTGTGTTCCGCTGCCTTTACGTCAATTTCATGGCGTTTTGTAAATTTTTCTCATTGATCAAACCACCCGCGATATTTTGAGCCACAAACGGTCTCTTGTGCACCTTGACATTCTTGATAATGTTTCTGTATTCGTCACCTGTGAACACTTTCTCCACTTTCGATATAGATTGCTCAATCAGTCCGAAATCGCGGTCAGAGTCCATGTGAGAGTGCCCAACCTCAGGAAACTTGTGGTCGATCACATCAGATCGACGCGTTGTGAGGATGTACTGCCAAAAAGTGACCATCGTAAAGTTCTTGTTCTGACCTCCACATGAATCTGACCATGCGACTGAAGCTTTCGATTGCTCAATCTCGTCTGTAAGAGATAACAGTATTACGTTTTGCCTGGCACTTGGCTGTGCCTCAAAAAGACATGCTGTACCTTGAGCGATTTCCATAAATGCCAACAAGCCAGAACAGACCTCAATAGCTCCACGACCAGCTTCGTTCTCTTGCCACGTCTGCATGTAGCCATTCTCGCCTTTATCGGTGATTAGACGGACTCCAAGGTTGTAAAACCAAAGCTGACGAAGATAGAAAGCGACTGACGTGGCAATTTTTGGCAATGGCAAGGTCTTTTGCATATCTATATCGAATGTGATATAGATAGGCCCATCAACAGCTTTTTTACAGCGTCGATGTACAGCATTTGCCATTTTGACCTTGATAGCAGATATACTCAAACCCTCATCAGAATCTGTATCGCTTTCCATTTTGCAAAATTTCGACAAAATTAACGCAGAAACTGAATATTGCGGAATGGTTAGACAACTACTGGCAATTTACCAGGTGGTTGCAGACATATGGAGGTCATTCTCTATTGCTATTTGTTCATTGCGCCACATATTACCCTTTTCCACCCGAGCCTTGCGAATTTCATGCACATACGACCATTCTGCGTCCTGTATCTCGCGAACCGTTAGACCTATGCGCAAATGACGTTTTTATTCTGAAACGGCGCAGTCGGAAACACACTAAACGCCTTTAAACTCCAAAACTCAAAATTTGTCACATATGACCTTTATGCATGGAGCCCCTCAGTGTTTGTATTCCAGTGCCCTGTCAATCTTTGTGTCAATTGGAAGCAAAGATTTTAACAGTGCAGCACTTGTGATTACACATTTCGAGAGCATGAATGCATCGTTTTACCAGCAAGGGTGGTAACATGACGTTGAGCTCCAGGAGCTGTATTAATCGAATAGGTACTATCTCAATTACCAATATTGAAAACCTCGTTTATTCGCTGGACAAGGCTGGTTGGTTCTGCAATGCTTTCACCAGCAAATCTGACAGGAAGGCAACAGTTCTATCTCATCTCGGTTCGGTCGCGACCCATTCGGGCCAGAATCCCCTTTTGGTCAGCGTGCATTTTCGACCATTGTCCCCTTTCAGCCGCATATTTAAAATCTGTACTCTGCTAGGCAGACGCGCGTCAAACTCGGCGGCAGCATTTGTTTGTGACTACAACGAAGTCGTATGCGCGGCCGCAGAGCACTGACCGCTCCCGCCTGCACCTCTGACCAGTTTCATGGGTTGGAGCAAGAGTACGTAAAAGCTAAGGCGAGGCAAAAATTTTACAGCTCCATATCCTTGTTCAACTATGGAAACGCCGACACACCGAGCATGTTCAATAAGCAATGTCAAGGTTTCCAGCAGGTTTTTTTAGGCATATTCCTGTTTGCTGTTTTTCCACAACACCAACGCAGGTATGCGCACTATTTAGAACAAGCTACTATCATTTCTGCCCTGCGCAAACCCAAAGCACTCTTCTTCGACAATATAGGCAGGCAAGACACAGGGACAATGCGACCCGGCGTGAGAGGCAAATGCTGGACCCGCAAGGCCACGGCCATACATTGCACGATGGACAAATGCAGAGTCTTGTGAACGACAGTCTGTGATGAAACAAGACCCTATCAGAGCAATGACTTTGATTCATTCGGCACAATTTAGTCTCTTGTAGCTGTCGCAGTGCCAAACAGGGAAGGGCACGTTAAGATTGTGCTCATGGTAATTTGCACCATACATATCCACTTGAAAAATCGACGTCTAATCACTTTCCACAAACACTTTCATTATCCGTGATTCGTGTCTCCTCGTCATAGTTCTGAAAACCGACTGTCAAAAGTGAATTTCGCACCCAGCCTTGAACAGCTACTCTTACCATCAGTGTCATGATGCACGACTTTATGAGTTCGATACTCGATCGTATCGGCTGTTTGCTTTTGCTCGTTTTTCCGTGTTTGTTCAAACACATTGATGTCACGCGGTGGGGTCTCGCCAGCTTGCCCTTGTTCCTATACAGACGAAAGAATATGTGTTTTGGATAGCAATAATAATTCAATGGGCACCTACCTCCACATTGACCGCTTCCTTCACTGTCTTCTTTGGTTTTTTCTCCGGGTTTTTCTTTGTCGCGGTCTCTTTCTTCTTTTCATTTTTGGCTGGCTCTTCTTTTACTGGCTTCTTCTTCTTCGCCTCTGGCTCCGTGTGAATTTTGACCTTGCCCACATCTGGCTTCGTTTTAGCGGCCAGGTTGTCTTCTGTGGCCTTGGCCGGTTTCCTTAAAGTGGAATGGTAATACTGTATATGTACTGTATTGATGTGCTGGAGGGTTTCACGCAGGAGGAGTTACAGCTACAGAGCATGGTGAATTAAGCAAGAGAATGACATGATCAGTCTTCAGACTACTGTAACACTAGGTCAGACCAATGTTTTCTCTGCATAACCCAGATATCCGTGGTAGATACGGAGGTACTGTGCACAGGTGGGGTAGTAGCTTGACCCATAAAATCTCCTTTCGCTAGCCTCATTCAGCGCGCTTTTTGCAATCATCGGGCAGCGATTTACCCCCGTCAAACTGATAAACAGTTGGAATTTCATCTTTAGCTGGATGTGCGTAACTCAATATGAGCACTAGTTCATAGCTCGTGATAGTCTATGCATGCATGTTTCCCCAATTTCATATAGGAACAAGAGGACGAACTTTGGCAGCAGCACGATACACCTGCAAACTTGGAGCTGAAAACACGCAATCGAACGTGTAACGTTTTTTAAAATGAAATTCGAACGAGTTTTGAAACCATTGCAATTTTATCGCTGAACAAGTTTGGCGTAGATTGTCGAAATGCGGACAGCTACCCAGCTGCCGACGGTTTTACACACTGCCGGATCATCTAGTGGAAAATTAATGTGCTGACAATGAGAGACTGCAAATGCACATTAGCGTTGAATGTGTGAACGTGATAAAAACCAAAGTGAAAATTCGAGCAGAGCGCCAGTGCACGACCAATAATGTGTGCACATAGAGTCGCACGACTGCTTTCGTTGCAGTCACAAACTGTCGCGGGAGGGGGCGAAGCGACCGCCCGGCTCTGACGCTGTGCACATGCCATAAATGCCGCGCGCATATATATCTGCGCGACTTGTCTAGCGACCGCGCACACGATTTCGTTGCGGTCACAAACAGTTTGTGCCTCTGGCATTAGCGCGTGTCTGCCTAGCAGGGTACACATTCGAAATATGCCTTTCAGCCAGTCTCGATTCAGCCAAAGTCCCTTAAGGCGCGTTCACATTGGCAGGCCCAACCGAGCCAGCCGAGTCACCTCAGTCGAGCTGGCTGAGTCGACCGCAGCCGAGCCAGCCGAGGATTCGACGCTTTGTTCACATTGACTTTGCGGTTGTCGCGGCTTGCGGTTGTTGCGGTTCGCGGCTGATGCGGCCAGGGTGGCCGGCAAGTGCTGCATTCACATTGGCTTGCAGCTCGTGCAGTTGCCTCTGCTAGTCTTGCGGTCGGTGAAGTTGAAAAACTTCAACTTTTCCGACCGTACCAGCCGCAACTTGCCATGGCTGATGTGGTTTTTTGGTAAACCGACGAAATTGCTCAATGTGAATGCGCCCTGTAAGCCTACCGTTGCTTCCGTTCCTCTCATAAAATTCCTAATCTGATTGATTATATCACCTAGTCCAGTCTGGTTTATATCAGGATTTCGGCACCCTATAGCTGCAATTCTGTATCCCTCTATACAGATCCAGCCACAATAGAACACTGACTGGATTTTTACGTGAACCTTTTGTAAAAGTGAGAGGAGAGACTTCATATGAAACTCGAGGTGTCTGAAGCTGCAAGTTTGAAGCCTCACCAGGTCTTGGTGGAAGTCGCTTTCTAGTGCAAAACTACTCCTTCAGCATGAATCCAAAATTTTTCCCTCCATTGTTCCTTTCTGCAACTGTAAGAATCTACACATTTTCGAAAGGGCCGAAGCTGATGGCTCACATGGCTCGGTTGGGCCTGCCAATGTGAATCCGCCTTTAGCAGTGTTGCTGTGTTGAGTCAATCATAGTCAAGCACAGCTTTGTATTTGCCTCTAACGATGAGTTTCTAATAGCATCTGCAATCAGCTTTCTATGCTAACACCCACAAGTACACTCGCATATGTGTGTGTACATCCGCCAAGCTGACCAGCATTCTATTCTATCGCGCTTCTCTGGAAATGCCTGAGATCATTTCATAGTTAAAGTTTCCAAACTCGTCTTCTTCCTCACCCGCCTCTTCCAGACAGCGCCTGACGTACGCCTCGGTTCTGGGGCAATGTGAACGTGTTCAGCCCAGCCGCAGCAACCGCAAGCCGCAGGCTTACCTGGCCGAGCTGGCCACCACTCAGCCGCTGCGGCTCTAATCTGAACAAAAATAGGTTGTGTGGTTGCTGCGGTTTGCTCGGCAGCCGCAATAACCGCAGCCAATGTGAACCCGCCTTACGGCCATTCTGCAAGGTGCGCAGTATTGGATATCTAGGCAATACCTGCACCCACGACTGGTTATTGTAAAAGATTACAGCAAGGGATGAAGACTAGTAAGTGAAAATTAGTTTCAACGTACGAGTAGATCGATCAGAATTGAGTATATACGGGTTCTGCCACGTCATGGCGTGCCCCTTCGTCTTCATATTCCCTCTCCACTAGCAACATGGCTCGAAATTTTGGCCGAGCGCATTTCGTCGTAACAAAAAACATGAGATCGCAGCTACTTGTTTTTGGGCATATTGAGGGATCTGGGCAACTAGTAAGGTCAAATTGCGGCGAGAGCACATGTTTAGAATGCCGGGAATGTGACTTGTCAACAACGGTCAAAATGCCAACGGCAAGAGAACGGAAAGTTCAGGCAGCTGTACATAACGGGCGAACTGTTACTGTACAACTTGTGACTACTTTTTGTCTTTGTGACTTTGAGCGTGTTCTTTCGCGACTACAGTACGTACAATAGGCTAAAACTGGACTGGCCGAATCGGCATTCTGGCTGAACCAAGATTGGCTGCAAGTGGACTCTGGCCTGAAGGAACCATGGCCGAACTGGGAATTTTATTGGTCGAAAAATGGGCTTCCCGAGCTTTGTGATTGGCCGGCCTGGCGATGGATGACATAACATTCGCACAATAGGACATTACGTATGGGCATTCTACCCTCATGTGATCGCGCCGTGAGATTCGTACCTGCGGCCCAGCGCAGGCCAGGTTCGACCGAACCGGCTTCTGTGGCCGAATTAGGACCCGAACTAAACCGGGTGGGTATTTTCAACGAACCAGGACCAAAGAATTTTTCAGCGAAGACAAATATTATTGCAGAAGTCCGACAGTTTGCCTGAAAGCAATAGTACTTGTATGAGTCATCATTTTACGCATGTCGTCTGCCACACTTTTAACAGACGGGATTATCACTTGCTACGAAATCAAACCAAATGAAGTCATTATATTTTCGGCAATTTGAATGTGTTATAACCGACAGCCGGCAAATTGCATCTTAGAAAATTTAACATACGAGTATTTTCAGGCAGTAATCTTGCTCTGTGACCGCCACAAACATTCTTTGCCACGAAAAAAGCTGGTTCTAAGCTTTGATTTCCAGCTCGCATCTGTGTAAAATGTGTAAAGGCACGCAAGGCAGATGAGACGCAGGTTGGTCCAGGTGCGGTCCTGTTTCGGTCCTTCCTGGCTCGGTTCGGCCAGTTGGGTGGTTTGGTCAAAGCTGGAGCGCAGGCCCCACCGCTACGGGAAGGGGGGATGTCACAGCACGGAAACTTTCTCCACTCCCTCAGCATTCCCTCATCGCAACCAGCACGTTAGTAGAGAGCAGTACGAAAAGCGAGCGTCGAACGAGAACACACAACCTCCTACGTGAAAAAGAAACGAGCATGGGACGAGACGAGAACACTAGTACACAATGGAAAATATGATGCAACACTTGGCACGATTCAGCACTCGCTTCTTCCCTTTTTCTCCTCACTTCTTGACCAACTTTGTGGCGATTTTGCAAGCCATCGATTTTAGCACACCCATGCCACCTGAACAAAAATCGCACTTTCAAAAAATTCACGCAAACACAATGTCTGCATTACTTTTGCCATTCTTTGCCACAGCCATCTTTGGTTCCTTCGAGGGAGGCCCCGACTTGCTGATTCCTAAAATGACATTGAAATATTGGAAAGCAGAAAACAATGCCGAATCCATTTTACCCTTGGCGTCCAGTTTCTTCGCGCCCGATTTTCCCGCGCTCACTAGAAACATACCCGAGTAAACAAGGGGTGTCTATGCACAGAGCAGCCTTACCCTCGGCAATGGCGATCTTCGATTCGGCCATCGATGGTCCACGCTTGCTCGTTGCGGCTGAAGCAGGAGCATCAGGGATGGTCACAGAACTCGACACAGCCAGCTTACATTTCCCCTTGGTGGAGCCAGGCTTCTTCGAGTCCTCCGTCAACGTCACGACATCCTCTGAAAAAAGACACCATTTGAAACGGCTTCGACGAACTACTCGTTCGCTCCACCTTCGTTCGGGTTTCTCGGAGGACCGGGCAGTTCTAAAACAAAAAAATTGAGAGAAACGATGTCGAAAGAAGAAGTAGGCCACGCTCTCACCGATCATTTCATTGTTGTTTCCGTCGGTGCACAGGCGTTTCACCGCACCAGCGTAGACTGCGAAGAGCTTGTTGACCCGCTTGTCCGGTTTCCCAGCCAGGCACTTCAACTTCGGGCTCATGATGTCGACGCGGTGCATACGCACGAACTGAAAGAAATATGGTGCGAGGACACCAACAACTGGCCCCGAGTCCGACTCACCCTCACCACACCCAGCAGATTCACGCGTCCGTGCCGCGTCCACGATTGCTCGGCCAAGTAGCTGGCACTGACCACAGCCGACTTGGTCACACCATTCCTGCACAGGAATACCACGTTGGGACACGACTTGTTGGCGTCCATGTGAATCTTGACGAGAGCCACAGCATCAGCCACCATTTTCGAGTCGATGGAGTCGAAGTTTTCGTGGTTCATGTAGACCAAGGTCACCTGCAAAAGGGTGGAATATGGAAATGATGACGCGGGAAACAAGCAACGGACTACTCACGCTGAACTCGTTGACGATCTCCTGTCCATCCGCGTCAAGCACAGGCTGAATGAACTTGCCAGAAACGCAGATGACGGAGCACTGGCCTCGTCCCCTCACAACTGGTCCACTGAGCACGTACTCGCCGCAGCCTTCCTTCTTGATCGTGATCGTCTCCCCATCAAATGGAAAGAATTTGAAGCAGCGGGTCGCTTCCTCCGCCAAGCAGACCACCGAGATCTGAAAGGACTGAGGATGAAGTCTCGTGGTCGACAAGAGCAGGACTCGTCGATACCTCGCTGTGTTCGATGAAATTCCAGAAGGCCAAAGCTTCGTTCCGATTTTGCGGGAATGCGCCCACAAACGCCCTGTTCGCCGCGAAGCCGCGCATCATGCTCAAGTTCAGACGCACCTTGACCGGCTTCTTGCCTTTCCTGGCGTCGATCAACTTCCAGGTCACCATGGTGTCTTCGGCGATGGAAATGCGCACGGATTTTTTCCCAACATAGTTGGGCACTTCGGCCGAATCCCAGTTGCGCTTCATGGACCTGGCTTTCACGTCCTCCTCGAATGCTTTGATCTTTGGGTTCAGGACTGGATCGTCCTCGGTGGTGATGAAGGGGTCCGCCACCAGCGCCAGCTCAGTGGCATTGTCAACGTAGTCGGAAGCGATGGAGTCCACCATGCTCTGTTGGAGAAGCGCATTGTCCCCGTGTTTGGCTGTCTGCTCTTGGTTTCGACCTTCCACCTTATTGGCGTACTGCAGAGCCATGAGGGTGATTTCTGGGAAAACAATATTCAATTACCTCGGAGGCCAGGGTCTGAGGTCTGCTTACTGTCTCTTCGGATGGCGACGATGGCGACTGTGATGATGGCGATGGCGATGATGAGGACGAGGGAGAGGACGGCGCACAGAGCAATAAGTAAGTCT
>JASANH010001268.1:0-10406 GCA_030248295.1 Mesodorylaimus sp. YZB2_4 | reverse complement strand
CTTGGTTCGCGCCAAGGTCGTCAGGAAACTGCACAGCCCGGAAGTCGTCGTAACCAGTGTATTGCGATTTTCCACAATATCTGCCTCGACAATAGCACTTTTGAGCATCGCACTTCTCTCCGCTGACCATGCAGGGACATAGACGACTGTAGCAATGATCGCCACAATTGCATCCGCCAGCATCGTTTGGTTCCTGTGATGGTGGCTCGCGACTGGCGAGCATGGGAATAACGACGGCAGTCTTCGCCATGACTTTATGATATGTTATCTGGAAGAACACGGCTCTGACACAAAACAGTTCATTCAACCCGCACAATACGAGTGCCCTCACTCAAGGGTGCAAACAGAAAATTTCGACTCACAGGACTGCATCAATTTATTCAACATCTTCCCACTCACAGACCAATCGAGCAGACAAGCACGGTCTCATTGTCAGTTCACATCGTCAAAGAAAACGCCATGTTCGCTTCCACTACCTTCCTCCCCACTGTTATCATCTATGTCCGATCCAGCTAGTTCTTCGACTCCGTCGTCGTCCAGCTGCAACACACACTCATCTTCCTCCACCACAGGCTCGTTTTGAGTTTTCGCAACCACGTAATTGGCGAATCGACATTGTCGCTTCTGTAAAACTTCTTCCAATGACATCTGTACCTTGGCGGTGTTTGGGGCCAGCCGTCTTGGGTCATCTTTCACGCAAATGGTTTGCTGGCGATGCAATCCCAGACGGTAAGAAGAGGTGCAGGCTTCGTGCAATATTCTCGCCAAAACATGTGGCAAGTGACTGTACGTTTTGGCAACCTGTAACCATGCATTACATAAACAAGGTTCCGCACACCACTGCTTTGGCAGCCCTCACCTTTTCTATGGCCAACACCCAGGAGGCCGATCGCTTAGCGTAGATTTTCCCCACTTTCAATTTTCCATCTTTGTATCGGACGGCTGGACGATGTAAACCATCATTGTGGTCGAGTCCAGCGATCATTTTTCGTCCCCGCATCGATTGGTAAGAGAAATACAAGAGCTTCGACGCGTATCGAAGTTGCAAAGCATTGAATGACTCTAAAGAAAACGAGGGAATAAGATAAGAGGTAACTTTTAGTAAAATAATCACTAACCCAAAACCCCCGTGTGCCGGAATTTGACGTAGTAATGCAGATTCTTCAGCAATTCGGCACTCATTACAACCTTGTGGATGGCTTGGTATGTCTCTGATTTCTTATTCAACGCTGGCGGCCTGCTTTCTGAAGGTTGCAGCTCCTCGTGATCGCACTGACCACCGCTCCACGTGTGTTCACCGGCTATGTGATGAGTAGTGCTAGCCCATTTCGCCTGGAACAAGAACGGGTGACGATTTCCTGCTTACTCAATTCTGACGCTCATCTCATGTGCTTACCGCCATAAGTTGGACCTGTCCCTCGCAAGTGCGTGCACAATACCAGAAATGATTTTTGATTGCTGGAATCCACGGCAACAAATACTTCGCTCTTTCACGGCCAACCTTTTTCTGTGCAATAAAAAAGATGTTGTCTGAGTGCCCCGAGGGATGAAAAAAAACTTACTTCAAGCAAGTGTGTTCCAATATTCTTCGCCTAAAACAAGTGAATGCAGCAAAGCTCGTACAATCATGCTAAAATCCCATACTCGGTGCCAAATGTCCAATTGATGTGTGACAGTGCTGCAAATGCGCCTCAGCCGCTCCATCATATCGTCATCCATGTCTTCAAAATTTTTCAACGCTTCTTTCGCAGCAGCCAGAAATTTCTGGGGCCTCGATTTAGCGTCTTCTACAAAATCAAATTTTTGTCAATATCCAAACTTTTAGATTGGATGTTTCTTACGCATGAGAGACAGAATTTGTAAATGCTGGTCAGTCACCACTTCTGACACGGGAATGTCCAGAGAGTAAAGTGCTAACATAGACCGCAAAAAACCAGCAACTTCCATCGATGTGGATTTCAGGCCAGTGTGTCGCTTTTCAGTCACACGGATATCCACGACGTATCTGTAAAAATAGGACTCTTCTAACTATTCCATTTAGATCGACTTTGTCTTAAAGCTTACGCTGTTTTCTCTGAATAGAGTGGTTTGCCCGCTTCTTCCCGTTCGAGATTCACCAACATCTGCACGTATGTCAGATAAGTTGCCTAAAAGTAATAAGTTACTTTTCCTAACCAGAAGAAGAAAATTGGCCTACAGACTTACGCAAAATCCAGGACTATCAAATTGGCCATCCGAAGCAAAAACGCATCGAAAGTTGTTCTCCTTTATTGCTCGAACAATCATCGCCTGTTCGATTCGCCAGCACTCTTCCACGACTGGCAACGCAAAATATTGCTGAATGCGGCGATTTTGCTCTTTTGATGGAATTCGAATATTCATCGCCTAGGCACAAGATAACAGTTACAATCACACACAACATTCAACATGTTTGAAGATTAGTACCTTGCAGAACAGGTGAAGTCGACCTATGGCGTTACCGCTCTAAAAAACAATAGACTGTTGCAAAATGAGCAAATTCACCTGAAAAGGCACATACTAGGATGATCGAAGACGGAAAGAGCACATTCAGCGCGTAGAATTGGCTCTTGGGTTCGTTGAAATGCTGAAGTTTTCTTGAAGATGTCCACTTGAATTCGTGCGGCAATGGGCTTCCGAAGCATTTTACTGTTATTTCCAACACGCCGCCAACTCGCTAAAAAAGCAGTCGCTAACAAACAAGTTATCTACATACTGTGTCAGGACAAAGGGAGGGCCAAATGGCGGCGGGAATTCAGAGCCAATCGTCCCTGACATCGCCCTAAAATTGGCTCTCCTACCCTCACCTGTAAGCAACAACTTACTCGCATGCCGGATTTGAGAGCGACTGGGTCCAAGTTATTTAGTGCATCGCACTCGCTGACATAGCATTTTGATGAAATCAGTTTCAGCAGTTGATGGAATTCCACAATCCACCTAAACGCGCCTTTCGATACAAGAAGTTATTCAAAGAGAGGCAGCTCACCTTCCATCGCTAACGAGATCCAGCGCATCCATCTTCTTTTGCTGCTCTGTTCGTTTTTTACCACTCGGGGGGTGAATTAGGATGCCTTCTTTCGAAATAATCGGATCCTTTGGCACATGCAGCCGCACTTGCTTACCATTGCTAAATTCTTCATAATAGCCCTTCGGAAGCAGACGTGTACTGTCGCTGTAGTCATACTCGACTGGCTCCAACTGCTTTATTTCGTCAATCTTTTTTTGATCCACTACATTCTCGTTCAAAGGAGCTGACAACAACAAGCCGCCCTGACCGTCTGACAAATTGAAGCTGTCGACGTGCTGAGGTCCCAGAGCAGGCTCAACCCGTAACTGGTGACCAAAATCAAAAGTGTCGTGCTCCTCGTCTGCCAAATCAGCATCATCCACATCAAAGTCCGCGTCTGAAAAAAGCCCAGTTCAGAAAGTGTGATCTTACAATGAAATAAAATGTCACCTTTCTTTTCAAAGGCTCCTGCGTAAACAGGGATCCGTCGAAGCTTTGACGTAGCACCTATAATTAGAAACAGGAAATTTGGCCTAACTGAATTGCACGGCGGATTAGATAGCTACCCCTAAAAACAGGTTCTTAGCTGAGCGAATGAGCGATCAGGAAGCGTACCCTAATGAATATATTCTTTGGTATGCAACATAAGATTCGCACCTTGTGAGGCAAGTACGCAACGGTGACTCGGTAAAACCATGACTCATCACATATTCAAGGGCTGATGGCAAGTATGGGCAAGGGCGGCTGGGTTAGGTAGGGGGGTTTTGGGAGTAGGGGGCGCAAGAGAAGGGGGGTTGGTGGCTCGCTAAAGGCGTAACTTTTGGAAATTACTGCTTTATAATACGCCTTTTCCTGTTAGCTCCTTTTTTCTTCCTGGTGGTCCTAAGGTGGGGGGGGGGGGGGGGGTTTGGAGAGGAAGGATTTTATGTCCTGCCCGGCCCAGCACAGGAAAGGGTTTTCCCCCCCCCACCTATCCCCACTTGGCTGATGGCAGGAAAAAATGCCCACTGTCAATCCATGCAGTCTGTCTGAGTGTTCATCGTCAGCAATTACAAAAGACTAGGGCACGACTTACTCGAACTTGGCTGATTGGCTGAAGCAGGAATTGGCGACAGCGTCGGCGCAGTAACTGCCAATGGATTTCTTTCTGGCGTTGACTGGCGAGGAATTTTTTCGCCGCTCGATTCCAAGGACATGAAATACTGCAATAATTCACGCCTGGTTCCGAGGCAGTGATCCATTTGAATTTTTGCCAAGGCCTCGAGTTCGTCTTGACGGATTTTTGCGGTGAAGGCAACCAACTTGTCTTCTTCCGCTTTGTATCGCCGGTCGTCCGGTTTCTTTGGAACTGTGCCTTCGAAGCCTTCCCCAGGTGGCTGTCCGCCGCCATCGACGCTTGCTCTCTTCGTTTGCTTCGGCATTGCTACCACAATTCCACCGTTCCACTCGCGTCGTCGAAGAGCAATGAACCCACTCCAATGTGTGACTCTGATCGAGAGAGTAATGAGTCCGATCGAGTGCATGGCGACTGTCTGTCCCGACTGTGAAATAAAAATTCGAACCAAGACGGTATGAAATGAAGCCTAAACACATAAAGTAGTTTGACTCATGCCTGCGAGTTCAAAGCTTTTGCATCACCTCAACTTCCTTTTCTCGAGAGCAATGGTGATATCCAAATCACTGACTGGGATCGTACAGGCGAGTCAAATGTCGGGCTGGCAGCAGATGATATCGCAAACTTGAGCAATAGTGACACCCAAATCATTGGCTGGGATCGTACAGGCGTCGGGACTAGCGGCTGATGACGAAGCGAGTGGTACTGTAATCTCTGACATGGGATCGTAGCCGAGGTTGGCCAAACTGAGCAATCCGTGACACTAAAAGCGAACCGTGAGTGGACTAGTAAGACCGGGCGCGTTGTTAGCCTCCTTCGGACCTGTACTTTTTTATGGTAAGCCTATCCACTATGATTATCCACTCACAAACAAAACCGCAGATATTGTAAACAATGCCCATCCCTCTTCAACTTCAAAAATACTGTTTCCTTCCATTATTTTCTAACGGGTCACTCAGAGTACAATAAAAAGTGACTTACTGTAATTTTCAGATCCTGGCAGTAGCCAAATATGATCACTGACAATTCCATTCGAACCATGGTTTGCTGAATCGTGCCAAATCGAAATGCACGGACGTTGAAGATTATAATCGCTTTTTCCAGTCCCTGAAAAAGGATGACTGCTCGTGAGTGAGCAAAAGTATAGCCTATTCGCCTCGCCTGGCGCCAGACGGACGGGGCTCGCCAGCTGTTTTATTATTGGCCGTCCTTCGTTCGTTCGTACGCCAGCCCAGACTCACCCCCTCCCCTCCTCACTCATAAATAATGATGGAAGCTGACACATAACTAGCCCCATCAAAAACAGCGAGAAAAGAAGAGCAGAAGAAAGGTGAAGTGATGAAAAAAGATAATCAAACAGTAGCTAGAAGTAGTCTACTCTTTGGGTCAAACGTTGACCAATTTTCACGCGAAAAAGACATTCCCTACCTAAATCGACCATGCTGAGCTCGATTTTCCACATAAAAAAACCCTAACTCGCGTATAAAACCCCGAAACAAACAAAAAACTGCCCAAAAATTGCCGAACCGCAGCCTGCGCGCCCCGCACAGCGCTGTGACGTCAATTATCGATCGACTGCTGCCGGCAGGCAGCCAGCGGCCGCTCTAGGGCAGGGCCTCTCGCTGGTTTGCTTTAACACGCGGGTATATATACCGCTGTGGTGAAGCTCCCTATGATAAACCAAAAGTAGCGGTCGACCGCTATCTACCGCGAGGGGGTCCCTTTAAAGGACGACGCTCGCGATAGCGATCTAGAAGTCTACTTTCGCCTTTTTCACCACAGCGGTATATATACCCGCGTGTTAAAGCAAACCAGCGAGAGGCCCTGCCCTAGAGCGGCCGCTGGCTGCCTGCCGGCAGCAGTCGATCGATAATTGACGTCACAGCGCTGTGCGGGGCGCGCAGGCTGCGGTTCGGCAATTTTTGGGCAGTTTTTTGTTTGTTTCGGGGTTTTATACGCGAGTTAGGGTTTTTTTATGTGGAAAATCGAGCTCAGCATAGTCGATTTAGGTAGGGAATGTCTTTTTCGCGTGAAAATTGGTCAACGTTTGACCCAAAGAGTAGACTACTTCTAGCTACTGTTTGATTATCTTTTTTCATCACTTCACCTTTCTTCTGCTCTTCTTTTCTCGCTGTTTTTGATGGGGCTAGTTATGTGTCAGCTTCCATCATTATTTATGAGTGAGGAGGGGAGGGGGTGAGTCTGGGCTGGCGTACGAACGAACGAAGGACGGCCAATAATAAAACAGCTGGCGAGCCCCGTCCGTCTGGCGCCAGGCGAGGCGAATAGGCTATACTTTTGCTCACTCACGAGCAGTCATCCTTTTTCAGGGACTGGAAAAAGCGATTATAATCTTCAACGTCCGTGCATTTCGATTTGGCACGATTCAGCAAACCATGGTTCGAATGGAATTGTCAGTGATCATATTTGGCTACTGCCAGGATCTGAAAATTACAGTAAGTCACTTTTTATTGTACTCTGAGTGACCCGTTAGAAAATAATGGAAGGAAACAGTATTTTTGAAGTTGAAGAGGGATGGGCATTGTTTACAATATCTGCGGTTTTGTTTGTGAGTGGATAATCATAGTGGATAGGCTTACCATAAAAAAGTACAGGTCCGAAGGAGGCTAACAACGCGCCCGGTCTTACTAGTCCACTCACGGTTCGCTTTTAGTGTCACGGATTGCTCAGTTTGGCCAACCTCGGCTACGATCCCATGTCAGAGATTACAGTACCACTCGCTTCGTCATCAGCCGCTAGTCCCGACGCCTGTACGATCCCAGCCAATGATTTGGGTGTCACTATTGCTCAAGTTTGCGATATCATCTGCTGCCAGCCCGACATTTGACTCGCCTGTACGATCCCAGTCAGTGATTTGGATATTATACCATGATTCGACTCGCAAGCTGCCAGTTGTCGTTTGTTCGTCTTGAATCAGGTGGTCAGTCGTGAAGGAGAAGGAGAAGAAATGAGTTTTTCCTGGATGGTTTTTTTCTTGTCTCTTGGACTTCCATGGGGCTGCTTTGGAAAGCTGCAGCCCATGATTTGCCCGGCCGAAATAACGCCGCTAACTTTCGACCTTTCGGTAAAGCCAGCTTGCTCCGCAAAAGTGTCTTCAGAAAATGTTAGTGTTTACGAAGCCGCAGCAGTCATTTATAAGGGCAATTTTGCGAAATATTCGTCGACTGCGCATAAATGCTGGAAGACCAAAACAGTTCGATCCGCATGGACTTCATTTGGGCAATTCAACTTTTTTGAAGTACGTTTCTGAGAAATTGTGGCCGTACATGTACCTTATTTGATGCAGGGAGCCACTCCTGAAACATCTGGCTTGAAGAAAGAAATCTTTTCAGGAAACTTTTGTTTTTGAGGTGACTGAACAGTTAGCTTGATGAGAGACGGGAAACATGTTCGGAATGGCACAGTTGGTTTCTGATTGATGCCTCAGTGTTCGGGAAGGCCCCCTTACTGCCCTGCTCAGCGTTCGAAACCTAGCCCCTGGCCAGAGGAGGTCTAAAGTTTTGTGTCGCCATGCTGGTATTTCTGGGTTGGTAATTTTATACAGTATCTGTCTTTTTTCAGAAAGAAAGAAAGGAATCGATCTTTATCAGTCCCAGCGAGTGTCGTCAAATGGTGGAACATATGGAATGTCAAGAAGGCCGACTCCTTGGCACAAAATTAGCGGCAATGACGGAGAATATAAAAGATTATCCTTATACTAACGGATTAGCCCACAATTCGGGTTACTGGATCGAAGTTGCATTTGTCAATTGTTACTTTATCACGGGATCAGTTTTGAAGAAATTCGATGGGAATATGGAAGCCACTTTTGGTGCAGTTCATCATTGCGACTATGGAAAGGGCGAATGCATTTTGACGGACAAAAGCGTTGCTTTTTGGAAAATCAATGAAACGGCAACAAAAGAATTTGTTCAATTCAAACGATTCGACGGCTATCATTGGAGCAACCAATTCTTGACATTCGCGAAGGACTTGGGCTTTACTTGGTCGAGAAGTTCGCGTAAGATTCAAGTTGAACCTGGGAAATGGGCCGTCATGACTGAGCAAGGCCTCCCGATATTTGTGGACGATAAGCACCTATTGAAACCAGATAAGGCAAAGGGCTTCCGGGTGACTCGACACCTCGAGGACAGCGGCTTGACCGCCGCGCGGGCGCAATCATTAGAATTTCGACTTGGCGGAACATACGATACATTGAACCGTGATTTGAATTCATTTTGCAACGTCCTGCACGCAATGAAAGAGTTCGATTTGATCTTTGCCCATTCGGAACCGACATTGACAGCACGTCGATTGCTCAACAACAGCTTTCTGCATGGCAGTCTCACGCGTAATGTGTTGCATGTGCGGCCGTGTCGACCCGTCGATCAGGTCGAGTACAAAAGTATGGGCGGCCATCACTGTACAGAGTGGATCCCTGTGAATTATACCATCCTCGGCAAAGCAGCGGCTGGATATTTGGATCCGAAAACAATGATAATTTGGAGAAGTTCTCCCATGGTTGATTGTACCCTGATGGACAACGTTCACATGCGAGACAATGAAGACCGAGACTTTGTTTACGATAGACTGAGCGGCCAAGTTAGTCGTTTCCGCGGTACGCTTACGCCGATGCCTATGTATGCGTCGCATGTGGTAGGCTTCGCTGATTTCGACACCATCGTTCATCGCGCCTACGACATGTATCGGCTAAGTGATAACGATGGCGTGTCCGCAAACGACTATTTCGAAACAATGCAAATGATGGACCAGTTTATGAGCCGTCTGGCTAATTTGGATCGTGGAGACCCGCCAACTGATGGCGGATTGAAATCAATTTTCGAGAACTTGTCAGCATTGCACCCATTCGGCTCGTTTTCGCTGAATTGGTCGCGTATCCACTTTATCTGGCAGAACGTGTGTTGCATTGGGTTTACTCTCGAAATCATTTGGATCTTTTTGATGCCACGGGCGGTCAAAACTGCCATTGATAAAATGATCGATGTGGGAACGCAACGGGTGCAAGAAATTGCCCCGTCTTGGATTATCTCGCAGCCAAAACCCGCTGCCGTCGTGTTGCCGTCCGCCCCTATTTCACCCATCCAGCAGGAACCAGCATTCGCCCAAGTTCATTACAAAGGAAGTAATGATGACTGAGTGCTTGCGACAGTCGACAGGTTTTTTTTGTGTTTGACATTAGACATTCGAGATGAGCGACATTTGTGTCAAAAAATAAATGAATAACAACATGACGTGACAGTTCAAGAAACAGGTGCAGCTTAGTGAATAAACACGCGAAACATTGCAAAGTCTACGTCTAATGTCACTATCGAGTGATGTGCGTCAACTGCATTAGGGCACGGTGATTTTGGAAATGTGTATACGTTTCATTGTCGCCCTTGGGAAACAGTTGTCGAATAACCTGAAAAGAGCCACAGGAATACAGCCCTGTCGATTTTACTGCAAATGAGACTCGCCTTGTACACACAGCTCGGCAATGGCCTGCGTTCGTTCTTTCCCAAAACTCCGTACTGCCACAGAATGTAGGAACGATAAGCGTGATATCGAAACTGTTTGTTCGTTGTGCCATCGTCGTCAGCTCCCTGAAATTGGAGCCGGTCGAGAGCTCTGGAGGTGGCTCCGACTGCATAAATTCAAGACACTTACCCAAAGATCATTGCGAATGGCCATGGCTTGTCTCAGAGCATCTGGATTCGTAACCACATTGATAAAGTATTGGTCTCGCGTTACACAGACTTCCTGTCCGCAGCACTCGTCCTCAAACGGGACGCCTGTTTCTGTGCACTAGAAAAGACAACTTGTTTACTGTGCAGGCATGAAAATGTTTCTTACCTTGTTGCACGTACACCACGTTGGTCTTTGATCCACTGGTCCGGATTCGCACTGGTCTTTCAATGCTACCCAAGCTGACAGCTGCTGTTGAAAGGACTTTAGAAATCCCGCATTCAATTTTGATAAAAAATCAACGATTTCGTGCGTCCGCAAGCATCGCAGCGTAGACACAACTTCCTTCGCATCGTCCACATTTGGGCCGGATAATCCGGATATGACGGACTCCAGCTGACTGATACCATGGTGCATATCAACAGCCGCGACAGAGTGGCTTGGTTTTGCCTAAACCACTGAACATTGGACAAAATAAGAGATGACTTCTGGCCACAGGGTTACCTCCGTTTCCTCAATTTGCGCAGGTTCATCAAAACTTATTTGGAAACTCAAATCTTGGTTCGCGCCAAGGTCGTCAGG
>JASANH010000904.1:0-10406 GCA_030248295.1 Mesodorylaimus sp. YZB2_4 | reverse complement strand
TACACAATTCTGTGGATTAACAATGATCATATCTCATCTTCATTTTCCTAGAGTTTAGTCCAACCTAGGGGGTCCACTTTTCTGCATTTTTCCTTCTGAAGGGAAATCTTCCAGTACTGATACCGAATTCCACAGACGACATGGAGAAACGCGAATTGTGGGCTAGAAAACTGCGAGCTAACGTCTGGGTTTCCGCCAATAATTCATAATCTTCTTTTTTTCTCCATTATTTCCTGATTGCGCTGACATACGAGTTGTGTTAAATATATCGATCTCCCAAATCACGCCTCGTTTGCAGTCCTGTGTAAGTAAAAAGTCATTTGCAAGTATAGTAGACCAACAGACGATGCACAGCGGACTGCCACAGCCAGAATAACGAGGCTCATACACCGCACGGCGGGAGGGGGGGGCCTCAAATGCGATGCTATACTTTACTGTACCAAAGGACTTATCAGTCCACTTAGAAGGCACATCACAACGGTTAAAACATAACAAGGCATCAAAAACGGAGATTTGTGACAACGGTCTGAAAAACATTGATTAAACTAGGCCAAAATGCTAGGCGTACAAGTCAGGAGGTCCATACGATTTGAATACTAGCATCATCTAACAGAGATTTCTTGCGAAAAACCTAGACCACCGTGAGCTACCCCACAGGGACCGTCTCCAGCTAAACGACCAGCACTACTCTGTAATTCAAAGTCAGAGGCGTATAGACAAGTAAGATGTGGTTCACCCTTCCAGGCCTGCAGGTGTCGTTGAGTCGACAAAGTACAACGATGTGATATATATTTGCTAACTGTTACCTGAAATCACACAATCGACCGTCTTTGAGCCTATTCACAAAACATTCTGCTCTTATTGTGCACAGTCATTCTGTCCTGTTCCTTACACTCTCTTCGCCCTCTTTATTCCTCGCGTCGTCGCGACAGCAGGATCCGCAGGAGCTGCATGCCACCTCTGAGATCATCCTACAAGTACCACTGCCCCATCCGCACTGTAGATGATGATTCAGTCTGGCATTGTGCCAGTGTTAAATAGCCTCAGTCAAATAACCCATTGCCTGGCGACCTAAATTAGGAATATGCTGCAGAAAAGTCAAATATCGACGTAAACAACTTCCGATGCTTCTGGACGCATATTCTAAAGCCAAACCTGCACAGCAGAAGGTCGATGTTACCAACAGCCTGCGAAGGAAGTCAGCTGCCAATGTCCTCGAAGTCGATGTCCAGAGTCATCCCGGTGCACGTTAAATTCCTTCCAGACCTTCAAGAAACTAGTCGGCTACGGTTTGATCCCAAATAGAACAGAGCAGTGAAAATTCTTTGTAAATTGCAGGCTCTCCTGCTGGATAGGTAACGGACTTTACAGGGTGGTAGCTCTGGTTGAGAAGCAGGGCATCATCGGATAGAAGAAAGATGCTCAATGCCCTAGCCTGTCAGAAAGGAAAAGAGTCTGGCTATCCCAGAATGAGCAATAAATGGCGACTCACCACAATTCTTGGCGCCCATGGGCACAATAGTCAGATCGTACTCTGTCTTCGCGCATTCTGTCCATCATAATGCGATGGCAGTACGCTCTTCGCCCGCGTTTCAAACCTGGCATATACTCGCTGTCATAATGTATTTAGCACCACTTGCGGGCCCATCTACCAGGTTATGCTCATCAGCGCTTTGCAAAACTCCCTGACAAGTAAAAGTCTTAGGCAACTCTCCTGATCCAGGCACCTCCAGGTAAAAGTCTAAGACACCTCTCCTCTCCTGGGAATTCCCATGTTACTCACGCCAAGTCTGATTCCTGACTGACCAATGAACGCAATCAGCACATACTGTAACTGGTGATTGGTCGTGTTTCTTATTTGCCGTACGCCCTCGCTCTGAACGACCTAAAAACCGCCAGTCCTTGCTCGTGAGTGGCTCTACCATGGCCAGATCATGTACAAACGACCACAGCCTCTGACTGTGAAGAAATCATGGCATAGCCACTCATGAGCAAGGACTGACGGTTTAAGATCGTCCAGAGAGAGGGGTTACAGAGATTACAGAGGATAAGAAACATGACCAGTTGCTCGCCTGCGGCCACAATCACCAATCGTGCTGATTTCGTTAATTCGGTCAGAGTCAGAAATCAGACTTCGCATACTGTAGGAATCAGTCGGGAGAGTTGCCTTGATACTTTCACTTTTCAAGAAGTTTTGCACAGCGCTGATGAACATGGCCAGGCACATGGGACCACAAGTGGTGCAATATATGCCAGCCTGTGTGCTATATTCGAAACGCGGGCGAGGACTTCGCCCGTGTTTCAAACACTGTCTCGCCGGGTTTCGAGCACCGGAACACTGGGTGATTTTCTCATTCACGGTCTCGACATAACTGTGCCAGGAACAGCTGGATAATCGGGCCTGCCAAGCCAAAATGGCGGTGTAGTAGTTTAGATTCTAGAGTAAGCATGTTGGCAGCAGCCGGTCTCGGTTGTCCAGGGCAGCGGCCGCAGATGGCCAAGCAGTCAGTTTACAGTTGTCCTGCAATACATTAGTTAACCTATTGCAGAGAATCTGCTAGTGCGGATAAAAGTCGATGAGCAGCAAGACGCCAGTCCCTTCCAATCAATCGGACGACGGCCAGGCCTGCCTAGGCGCTAAGGGTCATGATGACTTCCCTCGCTTTCAGTCTCGCTTTTTTGTCCACATCTCAATTGGTGCTAGTGTGCTAAATTCGCAGGCCCAACTACACGTGGCCCTACTTTACAATTTCTTATAGTGACAGCCCTCCGCGACGCTTTCGTCATTCATCTCTCGATTTTTTCGAAGATAGTTTGTGCGTGCGGTGTTGGGAGCATCAGTACTGAACATTGCCAACATGGCACCCATGGTGATGTACGATCAGACCTGGGACGATTTGTCGATGGTGACCGTCGCCGTCAGTGTGGCATCGATCGGCACGTTGGCGATTTCAGTCATCGTATGCGCCTGCTGTAAAGCCCAAAAAGACGAGAAACAAGGAGCGTCGACCACGGAACCACCGCAACCGCCACCAGAACCAGTTCCTCAGGAGCCTCCTCCAAAGGAGGAATCCGTGAAACCAGAGCCGCCGCCGCCAAAACAAACGGAGGTCTCTGTAATTCCAACCGCCTCCCAAGCCGATCCACTGCGCCTGATGAGCTTCCAAGTAAGTCCTTAGAAACTTCGACCCTCTTTTACCTTCGGCCCCCTTACAAGAGTGCCGAAACTTGAACACACAAGTACTGTCCCACTTTCTGTGCCCACTTTTATCCCTAGCAGACGGGTCTATCTTTTTAGAGCAACACCCAGAACATGGCCGGTCACCCGGGCTACGCGATCTCCAAGAAGCCCGATTCCATGCCGAGCTTGCAACTGATGCAACCATCGATGACGGGCGGAACAATGCAGCAAGGAGCGGGTTCTGAGAAGAAACCTCAGGGCTCGGTCATCGGTGACAAATCGGCTGCGACTCAGCAATCTCGGACGGCTCTGCCATCTCGGACGGAAACGTCGGGACCAGTGCCAGCCTCGACGACAGCCGCCCCGACCATCGCATCGGTGGCCAACCTGAACTCTGCGACCGTCGCCCCTGCTTCCACAGCGGCCTCATCTGCTACTCGACACGAAGGCACGTCTCGCGCTTCCGCCTCTTCGGTTGGTGCCAGCACTGGGCGCGAATCAACCTCCGCAGCTTCAAAGAAACGTCCAACCGCCGATGTCAAACCACTGAAACGTCCAGCTGCTCCGAAGAAAACTTCTGCCCCCAAAGCTGCCGAGGCTGGTCCGTCGCAAAAGAAACGCCGTAGCCAGGGAGGACTGACAGGCAAGCCGATGGGACTCGACGACTCGGGCTCGCTAGGAAACACGTCGCAGACTTCCGACTTCAAAGAACCCAGCGAGAAATTGTCCTTCCTGTCGCAAAACGATCCGTTCAAAGCGAAGGCGAAGAAGGTAGCCACGTAATCAGAGATGCCGTGCGATGAGATGATGAGTATTGTCGATGAGAGAGTGCCATGTGCTGTGTTCGATGATCGAAAGTTCGCTCGACGTTGTGCTAATGACTGACACGCTGAGTCAAGCTGCATGCAGTATGCAGTTGAGTCCCGCACCTCTCCGCGCAAGTGGTCCTCCTACGCTTGCCGCACAGCTCGTGGGTAAGCGTACGCATCGTTGGGGTCGATCAAGGGACCCGAAAAATACGCGGAAACGTCACCCCCTGCTCCCCCGGCGTCAGGGAAGCCCAGGCCTGCTCTAAACAATCACAAACCCGCTGTTGTGGGATCGCCAGTCAGCCCAAGCTCTGCAGTCGGTACGTCGTCTTCGTCGAGTATTCCACAAGCTTCGGTGTCAGTCAGGCAACCAGAACCATCGATCAGGCAAAGGCCGCCGTTGGACCATCAGGCGGAAACCACCGCCCGCGAAGGTACCGAAATCGAAGTGATGAGGCGTGACTTAAATGTGTTTGTGTGTCTGATGTGAATGATGTGCGCTGCGCCGTGTGCTATGCTCAGATGACCGAATGATGCAAAGATTTTCTTCGGGAAGCGTTCACTCACTCATACAGTATGGTCATTGACGAAACCTCTGACAGCATCCGCAACATGTTAGACCCATATCGAACGGGATGATCACGTGCTACTCTTCACGTGCAACCCTGGGGTCGAGCGGCTGCGATTGAGCGTCACGGGGGAAGGTATCATGCACAGGTGTCACTGCGAGTATGAGCGTCGCACATGCGCCGTCAGGAACCCGTCTTATCGAGACTCTTGCATCCCACCAATTCCATGTTTCAGCTTCAGTATTTATTCGCGTATTTTTTCTTGATAAAGACTCGGCGCCACCGGGACTCGAACCCGGGGCATCCAGTATGCAAGTCGAAAATCATTTCGACCACAAGGGTCATACAAATATATGCTTTATTATGGCGGTTTAAGTTCGAGGTGGTGAAATAATACACGTGACAAGTTCACCACCAGACAAGATTTCGAACACATCTTTCACTGTACATATTCTCGCTGGTTAATTATCAAGTGCGAAAATGTGATGAGCTACTGGCCAGATCAGTGAGAGCGCCTGGAGTTACAGAACAAACGCAGGCTGGTCGGAAGATGGTGGGTGGAAGGTGGTGGGGAAGGGCCTTCTTACAACAGTAATGAGTTGATGGCGGTTCGCACTGGGCCTATCTTCAGTGTGTGTGTGTGGGTACCATACTGGCCAGATCAGTGAGAGCACAGATGCGCACTCCGGCGTCACACTCTCACAATCAGTAACTGCGCGCCTGGCGTATTGTGCACAGAAGCATTGAAAAAAGACATTTTAGATAAAAAATAAGCCCAATTAATATCTAAGTATCGATTGACACATTCTGATTGACATGGCTATTCATTTCTCTGAACCGCTTCCAGCGGATGAATCACCGCGTTCTTGCACCTGATTACATCCTTGACTTGACGCCTTATGCTCCTAAAATTGATCGTTCGGAAAAGAAATTTTTGAAAGCATTATCCAGCATTACTTATTGAAGATCAAATAGACGAAAGCGGTGCTACCAGCGCAGGTCAGCCATATGAGAGTCGTGATGAAAGAGACCCAGTGGTTGTCCGTGATTGAAGTACCAAAGAAAAACCAGATGATTAGGGCGATATTAGTGGCACAAATCCATGTCGACTGGAGCAATACCAGCTTCTCCTTTTTGTCTGCGTTAAACTGACTATTGGTGATTTGTTCGGCCTGAAAGAAAACACTGTACGTGTTTGAGTGTTGATCAGACACATAAAATAAATCCTCCTGTTACCTTGGAGATCTACTGTAAGATTCCAAAAGGGGATACGAATGAGGGGTTAGAGAGTTTTGAGCAAGTTCAGCAAATATGCGTATGCTGGCCCTGACGATGGGCTTGGGATTTTAGTACTCATTTCAAAAGTTGTAGCAAGGCTGGGTCCGTATTATTGGGGGGGAGTGACCGGCGCAGGTTTTGCACCACGCCAAAAACCCAGGGCATCTGACCAGGTCATCCGACCTAGTCCAGGGACGAAACATCCGCATGCAAGGGTTTCTTAAATACACATACTCCTTTTGTCACAGCGTCAGTCGGTAAAGAGTTACCGTGCAAAGGCTATATTCTTCTCGATATATACCGTACATAGCTGCACTTCATGGAAATGAGAATGCCATGATGGGCAGCTTGACATGATGGACTCGTGCAGAGGATCAATCACCTGACGAGCCTCTACAAAGTTTTCGCAGGATGCAGTGGCGGTGGCATGTAGCAGGCATGCTGTGCTACTGGGCTGCTGTGCTATAACGCCGATTTCCATATTAAAGGCGTTCAAAACGATGGCAGACCAGCTACTCTGAAAGGATCACAACCAGGCCTGCATGCCATGGAAATACGAATGCAAGGATGGACACTAAGCTTGACAGGATGGAGCACGTATAAGCAAGGGATTTGGAATGGCACCCATAAACAATGAGATCATGAAGTAGAGACGGATCGTGAGATGGTATCGAAATGTACAGGCTCCTGAAATTAAGAAGCCTGTACAGCAATGGAATTAAGTCCTAGCGGAAAAGCGACTGCGGCAAACCAAAGAAAGGTATCCTAGGAGAGGTCACTGGGAAAGTGAGCTTGAATACAAGATGCAATAAACAGAACGGAATGATTAAAGTGCAAAAAGCGAACTCTGCTCCATGGCGGTACTATGATGATTTTAAAATCGGGTTAACTTATGGGGTTTTATCTCTCCAAGTAAGGGGGTTCAAGTGAGCATTGGTCACATAGGTATGTACATAGAAACAAAGTTAAAAATATTAGCCTCGAGAGGACATTGAACCCGCTCCTGCATTCTGTTTCTACAGTATTTCTTGATTCTAATTATAACCACTTTTATGTATCTACAGTTTTGTCAAAAACAAAATGGATTGCGTCATGATTGAGGTGTAAGCTGTACCAGTGATCCATGGGGAGAGAGTTCGATTTCCGCTCGGAGCTTGCTTTTCATTCTGTTTCCGTGGTATTTTTCGACCCCAATCTGATCATGAACCTTTTTTCTTGCGCAGGGTATCAAAGCAACAGGGGTATTTACCATGGGACATTGCGCAGGGTATTTACCATGGGACCATAGGACGTGCCTGTCTGAACCTTCGCGTACATACCTGCTGCGCCAACTTATAGAATATGGCCGTGTAGCACACGACCATACTGACGGAATGAATAGCATCCTGCACCAGTTCCACTGTGCTCATCGTTGCTGATGAGGGAGTCTCTCCATAGTTCCAACTATGCTCTCTGTGGTTATAGACCATGTCGAAATCGGGGACCATATAAGTTATCATCCATACAAGTCCATACGACCAGCATGCGGCCAACATCAATCTAGTATTCCTCACTGTGAACAACCACTTGGCCATGGTTGGTCGATACGTGAGCAGGCACCTATTCCAAGCCAATAAGTCAGCCACAGTTATGTACAGTATCCAACCCATTGAATTCATGATGCCACCCACTATTTTGTTCAGTGTAAAGCCGAAATCGGTTTGACACAAGGAGAACACACCACCAACGAGCCCATTCAGTGACAGCTGGACAAGATCAGCTACTCCAATGTGAACGATCAATTGATAGCTGGCCAATTTCCACGTCTCCTTGTTATTCATTATGGTCCCTATGCACAGCACATAGGCCGAAATACATACCAAACTGTATACTATCATCACTACGCCTGGCCAGGTTATATTTTCTGAGACATTTCCAAAATCAGAGGTGTTTTCCAGGACAGCACTAAAATTCATATTTCTTGACATTCCAACAAGAATTTCTGGCTGATAGCAATCGTCACGTTGACAGCTCCAAAAGTCATGGTATGAACATCTCTTGAGGAGGGTGAACTAGAGGATGAATCGTCTTCTTAATTGAAGAATGTCTCCAAGCGCTAAGGTTCGCCTAAGCGCGTGTTTCTGGCCAGTAGTCCCCAAAAGACCTCATTTCGTGTACTGTCCCGTGTGGAGACCCTAGCTTATGCTCTAATTCTACATCTACAGTATTGATCAAAGTTCTTGTTCGAGCTCCCTGCACCCCGATATACTTGATATTTAAAGGGCACGTTGAATAAATGAATGGGGGGGGGGGGGGGGGGGGGTAGTCAATTAAGTAGGGGGTTACATATGTCTATTTGATAGCGTCTTGCCCGCAGGCCCATTTGGCTGCGTGTCCACTCTGAGCCTACTTATCGGATGCTAGGCACTTGTACAAAGTGCTCGATTATAATTACTGTTTCTACAGCATAGTTATCAGTGGACTGTTGCTTCCATGCCCATTACTGCTGATGGATTCGACTGTGCATATAGCAGATCTGCTTCTTTTTTAAAAATAAATGTGGGGGCAGAGTTTAGTACTGTAGAACGCCAAAGTCTAGTCGGGCCTCTTAGAATTGGTATATGGGTAGCTATAAGATCCGCCGCCCTAAGGGGGGGGGGGGGGGAGTAAGCTGCCCTTTTGGCAGGCGGTGCTACTTAGAAATATACACCTTTTATTGCTCTAGATGCGCGGCTAATAGAGTGGTCCCTCTGGACCTCTGATTTACCCCTCAAGGAATGCCTTTACTTACGACTTCAATTTATTCATTTATAGATCAGTGACAATTCACTTGCCCTCATCTGCTATGGGACTTACCCGACGTATGACCCCAGTTATAAGACTAGCCATGCTGTGCCATGCTGTGCACGCTGGTATAATCGCGTGTACATCTTCGCGACACTCCCACAGCCAAAAAAGGAAACAGGAAAGGTCAACTGTGCCCCTAAACAAATCCCATCAATTTCAAAAAACCCCACAAAATTAAATCGTCTCCCAACAAGCAACTAACCCCAAATATGCACTGTAAATAAACTCAATTGGCCAAACCAACAGATAACGTTATCCAAAATAACATCGTCAACACTGCATACCCTTACGCCCACCTTTATTTCACCCAACATCGAATCTTAACACTCCAAATTCAATTTCTTTAAACGGAATTTCACGAAACATGACTGCGGCACATAAAAAACAACACGACTAACACGATAATATGCCCTGACCTCCTAATCAGTGTGGGTATCTTAAGCATATGTGCTGAGCAGGCAGCCACGAGAAATTATAAAAAAGAGCATCGAAGTATCAACCATTTGCCCCAACCCGTTCTGACTCCCCCTTGGGGTTACTGAAATTTCGCATCAGAAATCGCCCAGTTACAGTGAGACTGCAACTGACACCGCCTCAATCCCTCAATCCGGGACGTCCTCCCCCGCCAGAGTTTGTCTGATCATTTCAGAAGCTCGTTCTGAAGCCGCTCGGACTGGTCTATCCCGACTAGTGGATGAGGCTGTAGTAGCATCTGGTGCCTCCTCTGGCGGAGCCTCTCGCTCCGAATCAGGTTTGGCACAACCCTCCAAGGGGTACAAATGAGCTAACGAGCGCAAGACAGAGTGCCATGTAGGCAATACAATTTTCGCAGACCGGATCTCCTCATCAGAATCCTTCTGAAAGGACAAAACCCGAGCTAGTTTCCAGGAACCAAGTGGGCCTTCATTTTCGACCAAAACAACGTCTCCAATCGCGGGAACAACAGGAGACCGCGCACGAGCTTGTTTTAATTGACGCTGAGATCGTTCTCCCAAGCTCAACAAATACTGATCGCGCCACTGTACCCAGAAACGTTCCAAATGCCGCTGACCCTTCTTCCATTAGTCAAGCAACTTGCCGGAAGACGACAAACCCTGCACATAATTTGGGTCCTGCGCCTCCGCCAGATCAACTACAGGCATTCCAGTACCCACATTGAGCGACAAGAAGTGAGCAGGAGTCAGAGCCTGACCAGAAGCGAAGTCAGAGCCGACATACGTTAGCGAGTTCACTACAGCCTCAATTTGCAGAGTCTGAAGCTGAGTGAGCCTAAAGCATAGTCGACCGAAGCTCTTTCGCATACACTGCTTAACGATCCGCACTAAACGCTCGTAGGATCCCCCGCGCTAAGGAGCCCTCTCGACGATGGAGTTCCACTTGATCGACTGATCACTGATGTAAGACAGAACCGTCTCGTCGCGTCTCCAAACGAGGTCGAGAGCCGACTGCGCCAGTTTAAACTGCGCGGCATTATCAGACCAAATCGCAGAAGGCTTACCCCTGCGGGTGCCACGTTGCTGTCCGACGTGACCGCGTGTGGAGAAGAGTAATCTCGAGACCAACCGCACTAGACGAGAATTATATTACGGTCCTCCATACTCTACACAGGTCGCCTGCTCTGACCGTAGCCCTGGCGAGCAAGCTTTACAATAACGCACACTACACTACATGATATTCACGCCGGAGATCAAACTTAACCGTGACATTCACCTCCCCCTCAGTTTACACGAACTCCTACACGAA
>JASANH010001492.1:0-10471 GCA_030248295.1 Mesodorylaimus sp. YZB2_4 | reverse complement strand
CTGATAATCGACTGCAAGGAAATTATCTCGTGGTTTTTCATTCTTGCCTCTAGTGATTGGTTCGTATAATAATGAGATAGTGTGTCCAGAATACCATATGTCCGGGTTCTGGGGTTTGCCTCCACTCGCCACATACTACCGTTCTGTTTCATTTGACTGTGAACTGCTTGATCAATGAAACCTTATGATAGGCCGATATCCTGTCCGTAACGGATACGTAGCAGTGTTGTGGTTTTTACCACTGTCCTTTTTATATATGATTGTGTAGGAATGATTGGTTTCTTGAGGCCCTGGTCCCAACTTTTCTGTCTGAGTAGGATATTGTCTCTGGTCTCGGTGAGATATGCTTTGGTGTGAGTGTGGTAAACAAATTCAATAGAACCACACGTAATGCAGCATAGGCCTGAGCCAGGCTAATCTGACATGTGCCATTATCCAAAGAAGCTGGGCCTGGAGCTTTGCTCCCAACAAGCTAAACGAGATCAAGACGTGAGCTTTTCTATTTCAGCTCTTCCTGGCTTGCCAGGATAACTTGTTCGAGACATGAGCCTAATGGGTCTAAACACTGTACTTCGCCAACTGAGGACTCTAACCACATGAGCCTACATAAGGAAATCACTATCGATACTAACTGAGGGTACATGGTCATATATCATACGATTCTTACTGTCAGGCATAGTGTATCATCCAATATAATCCCAATATAGCCTATAATTTTCTCTTCTCGTCTACTAACGTGCGTGGTATTGGTACAGAACTAAAGAGGAAGGGGGTGTTATCATGGCTGAAACAAGGAGGTTTCGACGTTAGCTTCTTACAGGAAACGCACAGTGTGCTAGTGCAAGAAGTTATCGGGGAGCACCAATGGGGCTACAACCTCAGTATTTACTTTTCGCACGGTACTTACATTGCAAGGGGTGTGGCTATTGTTGTCAAACGAGGTAGTGACATAACAGTCGAGCGAACGTGGTGCGACAGGGAGGGTAGGTGTATCATGCTGGAGTGCACGACTGAAAGTAGCTTAGTACAATCTTAGTCAATCTGTACAATCCAAACAGTGTAGTTTAACAACTGGAATTCTTCCAACTCATATCGAGCATCCATTGCCCTGTTTAATGTGCACAACCTGCCTGTGATAATAGCAGGCGACATGGACGTTGTGCTTGATCCTATCATGGATACATCAGGGGGGCTCCTACCGCCCTCGAAAAAGGGCGACAAAAGTCATCCGATCAATACAATCCGACTGTAACCTTGTAGACTGCTGGAGAGAACTTCACCCACTAACTAGACAATACACGTGGAAACAGCCTCACCCAAATGTAAAATGCCGTCTTGACTACTGCTTGGTCTCCGCCTCACATATGGATCAGGTTGTTAAATGCAAAATCTCACGGGCTCACTTCCGTGACCACAACAGCGTAATCTTTTATTTGCAATGACCGCATTACAAGAAGAGAGGACCTGTGTGTGGAGACTAAACACCATGATACTACAAAACGAGCAGTATATCAGCGAGGCTAAGGCTAGAATCGAGGACAGCATAAAGGATACGCAGTGATGGGACCCCCGTCAACGCTGGGATTTTATTGAAATGGTAGTTCGGGACCACGCGATGCGGTGATGCGCTAGAGTTAATTCACGCAGAACCCGCAGGAAATTGGGATCGTAAACACTGGATTATCTTGAAACTCGGGAGCAGCATAGTACATACCAAATCGGTCCCATTTTAACGTGGCAACTTTAGGAATGCACCCCCTAGAAAGTTTGAGTCCGACGATGTCTGCTAGATGGCGGCGTCCCCCTAGCGGCGGTGGCGCGTGGCTGGGTGTCGCGTGGCTCAGTGGTGCGTCAGCTGTCTGGCGCACCCAAGCTGGTTGGCGAGCTTGTCAGCAGCTGTCTGGCGGCTCCCCCCCTAAGCGATGGCTGTCTGGTTTAAGGGGGTCGGTCCTCGGAGACTGGTTATAGCCCGAGGGGGAGGGTCGGTGACGAATATTGCGCAAAAAAACTGATAGAAAAAAGATGACTATAATTGACAAGAAAAATTTTTTATCATTCAAGTTGAGCCGTAAACAGTATTTGATAGGTGGAGGAACAAGCGTGGGCATATTTGGTCCGACTGGTAGGAGCCTAAAATTTTAGAAAGCTTTGGAAATAAAAAATTTATATTTTTCTAGGTTCTGGCAAAACTTCGTTGCTATGTTGGCTATTAGTGGATTTGGCCAGATATTTTAAAAACAAATTTTCGAAAATATATTCCTTTTATTCATTTTATCAAACTTTATACGATTATTTGAAAAAGAATTTGGGGATAAGATTATATTTTATCGAGGATTCCCGGACCGTCAATTTTTCGAGGGTTACATCGAACCATTTTCGTGCGTCGTATTCGACGACCCGGACGACCAAGCTTACGCATCGGCTTTAATGAACGATTTTGTCAAAGGCGGTGTGCATCATAGCAACACGAATTTAATTTTGATAAGTACTCGATTTATAACAAGTCCAAATTTGAAAGTTCGATTCTGAAAAATCTCAAAGTAAGCACCCCCCACGCCTTTCAAATCCTACTGTAGAACGGGCACACTCGACGCGTTTGGCGGGAATTTGAATTTTTCCAAAAAGTTCTGCTACCTTCTAAACATGTGTGTTGTTTCGTTGCAGGCTTTCGTATTTACTCGTTTGGCTCGCGATATTCATTCTTTGCATACATTTTTGTATCAATCGAATTTTCCCAAAAGTTTTCTCTTGGAAGCTTACACGAGAGCGGTCGAGCGAGCCAGCGTGGACGAGTCAACGGAGGAGGCAAACCCAAAAATTGGACATCTTTTTCTCAATTATTCGCCCAGATTAGCTCCCTTTCTCGTGGTCACTGCTAATGTGATTGAGCCGCAATTTGAACGACGACAACCGGTCAATAGTGATGAGAAGGAAGAGGAGAATTACGTTCTTCGGCGGCAAAGAATTATTTCCGCATTGACTGTAGTTTATCCGCCTCCTGGAACCCTCAACGACTTTACTAATAATATGGCTGAAGACGATGCTAGCAATGCCGCCGATAACAAGGCCGGCTCCGCAGTTGGAAAATCGGGACTGAAAACATTTTATCTTTTGAGTCAACGAGCTTTGGATATGCTCACAAAATCGCCGTTGCCGATCACTTCTGGCGCTGCCAATATCGACAAGGTCAAACGGCGATGGGAGGACGAGGCTGAATCGATGGATCCCCGCATTGGTACCGGCCTAGTAAAAAAGCGAAAGCTGGTGATGGAAAGACAAGATTCGACTAGCCCTGATCCTCCTCCCAAGCTCTATCCCATTTCTCATCGAGCAACCGTCAATGGTAATGGTAGTGGTCAGGCGGAAAATGATGCTTATCAAGAGCTTATGAATTCAACCATTCCTTCCATGATTTCCCTGCCAGCCGCTGTAAGAATTCGCATGTTAAAATTGGCCAAAATTTTCGCAAACTCAAAATCCGACTGCATCCAGAGACCGGCATTTTATCGTTTTCTTCTCTGCGCCCTAATTCTCCGGGGGAAATGATTATGGTAAGTACGCCGATCGTCGATGTTCTACTGTATTTCAGTGTCGATTCGAGAAGCCACGCGCCCAGACCGCGAGAGTTGTATAATTTGTGCACATTTTTTGTGAAATCCAGTCTCGATCATAGCCCCGCTTTTCACCCATCAAAAAGGCCTAGCGTGCTTTCAGGGCAAATGCAAAAGTCGCTTTTGAATAAACTTTAGTCTGTTACGCACTGGCCACAAAATTTCAGAATATGCAGTACAGTCTTAGGTGACGAGGAAAAAGAACTGATGGTGAGACTTGTGAGCATACTGTAGCATGAAGGCATGATACAGTGCGGTCTGTTTTCGTTATTTATGTTGCTGGAATGTTGACTTGTGAACGTGATTAATGGCGAGCATGATTGTACGCGGCAACCTCGCCCTGTAAACGTGTTGATCGATGAGAATGCGCGATTGAAGTTTGATGCCGTTTATTTTGGTCTGTTCGGAGTGTGTGGACTGTTAGGCTGTTGATTGTAGACTCGAACGGCCGATCCTCTTCGAACTTTGTTCTTTATTTTTCGCGGCGGGCGGCGGCGACGGAAGAGAGTGGAGGACCTGTGGTGCTAGGGGCGGCCAAAGCCCACGCGTCACGGGGCGACGGAGGAGTTGCGGTGTGGGGGGCAGCCGAAGCACCAGGCTGCAGCAGGGGCGGGTGGACGTGTTCGACTCTAATGACAGAGCCATACAGCATCGACTGATTGAATTGCTGGACGGCGAAGTCGGCGTCTTTGGCGCGCTTGAATGTGATAAAGCCATATGGATGGGTGTCGCTGATCCACGCGCGCACGATCAGTAAGGGTGCGAAATGGCTCTTGAAGGCCCGATAGTAAGGCCGCTAGGCAAATTTCCAATGAAAATTTTAGCCATTAAAACCGTTATCTAAAAAACAGCAAATGCTTTTTATAGTGGGGCAAAGAATAGATGAAAACAGAAACCAAATCAGATTTTAATTCATATCACAAGAGAGTACAAAAGCGCAAACCGACGATGCAGCGCAGTTTATAACACACGCTACCGCCCGGCCAAAAAATAAAGAGCAAAGTTCGAAGAGGATCGGCCGTTCGAGTCTACAATCAACAGCCTAACAGTCCACACACTCCGAACAGACCAAAATAAACGGCATCAAACTTCAATCGCGCATTCTCATCGATCAACACGTTTACAGGGCGAGGTTGCCGCGTACAATCATGCTCGCCATTAATCACGTTCACAAGTCAACATTCCAGCAACATAAATAACGAAAACAGACCGCACTGTATCATGCCTTCATGCTACAGTATGCTCACAAGTCTCACCATCAGTTCTTTTTCCTCGTCACCTAAGACTGTACTGCATATTCTGAAATTTTGTGGCCAGTGCGTAACAGACTAAAGTTTATTCAAAAGCGACTTTTGCATTTGCCCTGAAAGCACGCTAGGCCTTTTTGATGGGTGAAAAGCGGGGCTATGATCGAGACTGGATTTCACAAAAAATGTGCACAAATTATACAACTCTCGCGGTCTGGGCGCGTGGCTTCTCGAATCGACACTGAAATACAGTAGAACATCGACGATCGGCGTACTTACCATAATCATTTCCCCCGGAGAATTAGGGCGCAGAGAAGAAAACGATAAAATGCCGGTCTCTGGATGCAGTCGGATTTTGAGTTTGCGAAAACTTTTGGCCAATTTTAACATGCGAATTCTTACAGCGGCTGGCAGGGAAATCATGGAAGGAATGGTTGAATTCATAAGCTCTTGATAAGCATCATTTTCCGCCTGACCACTACCATTACCATTGACGGTTGCTCGATGAGAAATGGGATAGAGCTTGGGAGGAGGATCAGGGCTAGTCGAATCTTGTCTTTCCATCACCAGCTTTCGCTTTTTTACTAGGCCGGTACCAATGCGGGGATCCATCGATTCAGCCTCGTCCTCCCATCGCCGTTTGACCTTGTCGATATTGGCAGCGCCAGAAGTGATCGGCAACGGCGATTTTGTGAGCATATCCAAAGCTCGTTGACTCAAAAGATAAAATGTTTTCAGTCCCGATTTTCCAACTGCGGAGCCGGCCTTGTTATCGGCGGCATTGCTAGCATCGTCTTCAGCCATATTATTAGTAAAGTCGTTGAGGGTTCCAGGAGGCGGATAAACTACAGTCAATGCGGAAATAATTCTTTGCCGCCGAAGAACGTAATTCTCCTCTTCCTTCTCATCACTATTGACCGGTTGTCGTCGTTCAAATTGCGGCTCAATCACATTAGCAGTGACCACGAGAAAGGGAGCTAATCTGGGCGAATAATTGAGAAAAAGATGTCCAATTTTTGGGTTTGCCTCCTCCGTTGACTCGTCCACGCTGGCTCGCTCGACCGCTCTCGTGTAAGCTTCCAAGAGAAAACTTTTGGGAAAATTCGATTGATACAAAAATGTATGCAAAGAATGAATATCGCGAGCCAAACGAGTAAATACGAAAGCCTGCAACGAAACAACACACATGTTTAGAAGGTAGCAGAACTTTTTGGAAAAATTCAAATTCCCGCCAAACGCGTCGAGTGTGCCCGTTCTACAGTAGGATTTGAAAGGCGTGGGGGGTGCTTACTTTGAGATTTTTCAGAATCGAACTTTCAAATTTGGACTTGTTATAAATCGAGTACTTATCAAAATTAAATTCGTGTTGCTATGATGCACACCGCCTTTGACAAAATCGTTCATTAAAGCCGATGCGTAAGCTTGGTCGTCCGGGTCGTCGAATACGACGCACGAAAATGGTTCGATGTAACCCTCGAAAAATTGACGGTCCGGGAATCCTCGATAAAATATAATCTTATCCCCAAATTCTTTTTCAAATAATCGTATAAAGTTTGATAAAATGAATAAAAGGAATATATTTTCGAAAATTTGTTTTTAAAATATCTGGCCAAATCCACTAATAGCCAACATAGCAACGAAGTTTTGCCAGAACCTAGAAAAATATAAATTTTTTATTTCCAAAGCTTTCTAAAATTTTAGGCTCCTACCAGTCGGACCAAATATGCCCACGCTTGTTCCTCCACCTATCAAATACTGTTTACGGCTCAACTTGAATGATAAAAAATTTTTCTTGTCAATTATAGTCATCTTTTTTCTATCAGTTTTTTTGCGCAATATTCGTCACCGACCCTCCCCCTCGGGCTATAACCAGTCTCCGAGGACCGACCCCCTTAAACCAGACAGCCATCGCTTAGGGGGGGGAGCCGCCAGACAGCTGCTGACAAGCTCGCCAACCAGCTTGGGTGCGCCAGACAGCTGACGCACCACTGAGCCACGCGACACCCAGCCACGCGCCACCGCCGCTAGGGGGACGCCGCCATCTAGCAGACATCGTCGGACTCAAACTTTCTAGGGGGTGCATTCCTAAAGTTGCCACGTTAAAATGGGACCGATTTGGTATGTACTATGCTGCTGAGGACACTTGCACGAACCTAATGAACCAACAATTTGACATGCGGCCCCTCCATCCTTTTTGTTTTTGACCATCAATTAATTTGCAGCGATTGTTTTTACCCATGATATCAGTGATCATATACGCTACATTATTACTCTTGCCGCTCGCACATGCAAATTAAAGAGATCAACTTTTTTCCATTAATAACTTGCCACCGCCATTAACACATACTACACGCCATCCGCTTCCAGTGCGTCGTGAAGTTTCGCAATGCCATAGCCCACTACGGCCTGCCGCCGTACAAGAAATCGAATCGAGCAAGAATCATATTCTCGCTTGATGGCCAAGCCATAATAACCGTTTATCCTATTCGAATTGGCGTCTGTGCATGGATATATACGAGAATTTTTCGAAATCCATGGCCTCGTCTTCAGTCCATTCTTGCTTTTCTATTAGCCGTGCATTACCACGGCTGATAGAAAAACACCTACCATTTTATGCGTAATGCAACTCTGATCTTTGAGTTTATGCCCTTTTTGGGCAAGAAAACATATTTTCGAATCATGAACACTTTCGCAGTGGTGCTGATTTTCACATTTGCTTTTATCGCCCTAGGCACCAATATGAGCTTTGTGAATCGATGCGGTCGCGATGTTTCAGTCATTGAAACCGAAAATGGACGCGGGCCTGTGCAAGAATGTCACCTGAGCCTGGGTCAGTCCTGCGGGAAAACCTACGATGGAAATGGGATGAACAGCTTCAAAAACGGCTTGGGAGGACTGACATTGGCCGAGTTCAGTTTTAACAGTTGGAACAATATCGATTTCTACGACCTAAGTGTGATCGTAGGTTTCGACACCCCCATGCAAATATCGACCAATGCTGGTGGCCCGACAGTCACGTGCCACGGGCCTGGGTGCCCCGAAGCTAACCTGTCACCCAAAGATGATAGCAAGACACACGGATGCAGGACTGCTAGAACGTTCCAGGTCATGTTCTGCCCATAAGACACAAGGCGCAGCAGTCAAGCAGTGATTGGAAGAGTGATTCAGGTTTGATAGTCAAAACCACTGCGCCGTTAAATTCTGCAATGTGCGTTTCATCATTTCACAGTCAAAATTTGCACATTGACCAAATCAATAAATTAGTATAATTTCCCGCATCCTCCTTTTTAACTTGCAAGCTGCCTTCGCCTTCAACATTTGCTTCGGAAAAATACGCAAGCGCACGACTTTTGCATCTTTTACTTCATTTATGCACCATCCCACCCTTCTTAGCAGCCAAAGGAGCATGTCTAGATGTACATGTAACCAGCACCCCTTGCGGTTGGGAGTGATCGATGCGCTCCCCTGGCTGGGACTTTAATCTCTTCGGTTGATGTTTCCAGGGCAGGTATAGTCGCGAGACTTGTCGACCGACTATCTCCTGCCGCCAGGGTGCACTGATTACACACACTAAGAATGTTGGAGCTGCAGGATGCTAAACTCAAATTTATCAACGATGGACAAAATATTAGTGTCAGGTCTCCTGAGTTTGTCTAGGTTTGGCATCTCTATTTTACGCACAAGCGCTTTTCCATAATTCCCTCCTCAAAATCAGAGGTCCTTGCAGCAGAGCAAGTAATTCTCGGCCAAATCTTTCGTCCTTGCAGGCGAATAAGTACAGTGACAATATTGTGTTTAGCAGGGTGAGCGACATGAAAATGCTCATCCACAGATTCATTTCGAATTCTCTGTTAACGAAGGTGCAAGAGATCATGCCGACACCAGCAATCGCAAAATAACGCAATAAGGTGACGAAAGGAATGAGTCGAACCTGGACGACCAGTTTCCTCTGCTGTTCCTCGATGCCACTGCAGTAGACGACCACGTTCGGATCGCTGCACATGACTCGTTTGCAGAAGCTGCCAGCCAGACTACGAATGACCAAGTAGAACACAATCTGCATGAACAAGCAGACCCCGTTCGACACCCCGCTCATGATGTTAAGCCTGTTCAAGATTCGACCTGGCATGAGCGAGGTGTGGCGGAAACACTGCAGTTCTGTGCCAACGCAGCATCACTTCATAGAGAAAAAAATTTCTGTAAAGTTTTTATTCGTCCCAGGATCATTGCAGCTGACGTAAGATGGATCTGTCAAGACGTCAAAAGATTCCTCGAATGTGTACTTTAGAATTGTTTCTACAAACCACGCTCCTTTTTGCATGATTAAGCGAAGAAGCGAATACTATCATTAAAAATCGATAGTTTTTCTTCATTTTAAGCCATCGAATTGGAAATAATAACAAAACCACTCGGTCGATTGCCACAAACAGGGCCACTCGTTGACTGCTCGTGAGCAGGATATTCGCCAGCAGATGGATGAGGATTCACAAAAACTAGAAAATGGCTCGCTCCGCTCGCATTTTCTAGTTGCTCGCTTCGCTCGCGCCCTGAAACTTCTTGAGAATCAGTGCGAAATAGACATTACGCCTAGCGTGACTGTTCGTAATAACAGTGTAGTGACCACTTTTTGCAAGAGCCGCTTATATTTGAAGAAACTCCTCCCACAAACTCCTCCTATTTCAATTCAGACGTTCACATTAACACATTTGTACTAATTCTTTCCAGTTTCTATTCTTATTTTACATTAAATTTTACACACGATTGTAACGCGTTTTTATCACTCGATCACTCATCGTGAACCTTTTAAAGTATCTCTTTAAATACTATGTTGTCAGTAATAGCGTCGTTTCCAACTTTTCCTTGTTGGGCAGTTTCGAATGCTTGAATATGAAGAGAATCGAACGAACGCACTCGGGAGCAGGCTACATAGAGCTGACCATGCGTAAATACAGGCCCTCGCAAATAGAGACCGACTTTATCGAATGTTTGACCCTGGGCTTTATTTATGGTCATGGCATAAGCGAGTTTGACTGGAAACTGACGACGGCATAAATTGAAAGGAACGTTCACATTGTCTTTCGTATTGAGGTTTATCCTTGGAATGAAGTGAATTGTGCCTCGATGTGTCCCCGATATGATTTTGTGAAGTAGTGCCAAGGTGTCGGCTGATGCATCATCGTTGCCAGCATGCCGAAAATCTTCAGTCATCGCCAGTCGAAATTGCTCCCATAAGGCCCCAGCATTGTTCAATTCGCAGTGGATGAGCAGGATAGCAAATAATGAGCGCAACTGATATGGCATCATATACAGTGCTGCTTCCTACATGCAGGTGCGCCATTCTTCATCGTCTACAATCAGACCCAAAGCGTGTGCGGCTTCCCGAAAGGTGTTGTGTATGACTCCATTCACAGTCCGTATATTTTCGAATTATGTTGCTCCCCTCGCATTCAGCAGCAGTAACCGTTGGTGGTAAGCTTCCGCATTTCGTGGCGACACACTCGCTACCCTGCCAATCACGGATTCGTGCCCACGCTGCTGAAACTGCCTCTTTACATTGCCTTCCACCTTCTTCATCACATAGAACCGAGGGAGCGCTTACCTTAGGAACCCCAC
>JASANH010000478.1:0-10571 GCA_030248295.1 Mesodorylaimus sp. YZB2_4 | reverse complement strand
CGGAATACCATAGGTGACAAAATCAAGTTTCGGGTAAACTTGAATTTGTTTCAAGCAACTTGAATTTTTTTGCGTAAACTTGATTTATTTTCAACAAACTTGATTACTTTTTGAACAAACTTGATTGAATTTCGAAAAAACTTGATTGCGTTTCGACAATCTTGATTTTGCTCAAATTTGGAGGGGGGCAAAATTCAAAAAATCCAATCTTGAAAAAATTCAAGTTGCAATCTTGAAAAGATTCAAGTTCATCTTGAAAAAAAATCAAGATGAATCTTGATTACCAAATTGGTGATCTTGATTTCAATCAAGTTGGTCAAAGTAAACCCACAAACCAACTTGAAAAAATCAAGTTCCATCTTTTAATTAAATTCAAGTTGGAAATATCCGAAACTCAATTTTACCGTCCTTTCTACTTTTATGACAAATTGCCAATTTGTCTGCAAGCACCCACCAGTTATATTATATTGAACGAACTTTTATTTTATTTTTTTAGATTTGAAACTTTTTGGCCGACGAGTTTGTTCACGGATTTTTATTCGCTTTGAAAGCAAAACACGCGTTTTTCAATCGATCGCCTTCATCAATAGTATCCGAAAAGGTTGGGCAGTTTGCTCAGATAATTACGTACTTCGATACCTTAGGCTACTACTTCTGGGATTTATTGGGACAAATTGTAAGTATCCGCAAATATTTTTTAATAATTCTTAGGCTCACAGGCCAGAGACACTAAAGAATGATTTGATACCTACAAAATTTTGATACCAAATTTTTTACTTGTACAGCCGCGTGCTTTTGATTGCCAGGGGTCTGTACTGTCTGTAGGTGCACTATCAGTCCGGAATACATAGGCATCTAAAGAGCATTGGCTCTTGTGGTGCTGTCCAGTCTAAATACGGGGTGGGTGCTGTCTAGTAATCAAAACACAGTCGTAGATGTTTTAATTATTTTCATGTCTGTGGCGATGACTTGGTCTGCGAGATTATTCTTGGATCTTACTTGTTGCAGGCAGGATGAATGACGATCCAGACATTGTCAATTTCATAAGAAAGCAAGTTATCGAAAATAAGCCCGATCAGCTAATTTTACATAAGTTGGAAAGAAAGTATGGGAAGCGACTATGGTATGCTGCGCATTTTTAGTGTTATAGTAGTAAACAGTAGGGTTTGGCTTTGTATTTGATTTTTTAGCCTTCGAACGCTGCAACGTATCAAGAAACGTAACGCAATCGAGCGATTCGATAAAACGATTCCTGTGCAAGATGTTTTGGAGGCTGTAGCTGCACGTCAACAAACGACTGGACTGTTCGCTGGCATACGATTTATGCAGATCGGTCTACGACAGGACGATGGTTTAATGGTCAGCAGGTGAGAATTATCCAAGTAAATTCCCTGAGTGGTATGAGAGGGGGCGGTAGCCATCGCTGGCAGCCTAGGGGTTATCTGAGCATGACATTTACGCCTTCCTCTCCCTTAAGAATAAGATCCTTTAGCATCTCCAGGCTGAGGGAGAACAAATGCCGCGATGAAATGGAAATCGATTTCCACATTAGCTGTATAGGGCGATCTATATTAATTTTTCAAATAAAAGAGATCAGAAGTTTCACAGATTACTGCCTTGTTGAAGTGAGTGATAGAAAGTCGTTCCCAGGTCCGACCGATAAGGCAATTATCGGTATCGACCGATAACCGATAACGCAATTATCGGCCGATAAAACCGATAATACCGATAATTTTTGAAAACTTGAAAATTCAAGTTTTATGGCGGGTAATTTGAATTTCGGCCAGATCGCCATGCTTAAAACATGCATTTTTTTAATTTCGCATGCTAGGCTTCCTTTGAAGACCAATTTGAATCAATCTGGTAGCCCAAAATCTAGGGACCGAAGACTATGTAAGTTGCAATATCCCTACTAAAAACTCCTCTTCGCAGATGTCATACACTTGAGGCAACGCATGACACCTCTAGGACCAGCCGTGTGACACTGTCAGGAAGTGGGCAAGTTATATGACACTGTCAGGAAGTGGGCTTATTGTGGTTTTGGTGCGCAGGAGATTAAAGTGTTGTTTCTCTAGGTTGTTAGGACCTTTCTAATAGAGCCAGACCCAAATCATATTGCAGGGTTTGTAATACTTGAATCTTCTTTTAGGCGCCAAGTTCAAAATGTCATGACACTAACAAATGCCCAAGCTCACAGGCAGGGAGCCAGTGGGCTAGCGATCGAACGGAGATTACGTTTTTGTCCAGTAAGCGGGTTTGCCTAGGATGGTTTTTCCGTTATCTAGGATTACCACATGCGATTTACAGGGTGTCAATTTTCGATGGTGCCTTGACGGATACGACAAATTGAGCCGCTATGGGTTATATATTCACGCTTGCATCGACGAGTTTTCAAGACGGCTACTATATTGTCGATGTTATTCAACGAATCGCGTACCCGAGGTGGTCGTAAAGTATTACTTGGATGCGATCACTGAAGTCGGAGGTAATTGCAGCAAATTGCTTTTGATCAAATTGATTGGTTTTGCATATAAAAGCCGCGCTTTTAGTGGCGCCTCAGTGCACTGTGTCGGATTTCGGGAACGAGTGCAACGTCATAGCGCATTGTCAGCAATTTTTCCATCGTCAAGACCTGATTCCGGAAAGGCACCATCGGTGGACCTATTCCATAATGAACGTGACCATTGAAGCGTTTTGGAGACGGCTACGAGCAATGAGTGCACAGTTCTGGATTAATGAGCTCGATGCGCTGCTGTACGAAGGTGATTTCGATGGCAGTGAGTTGGACAAGTGGTGCGTTTTGGCCGTTTACTTGCCGCTCATTAATGCTGATTTGGCTCGCGCTCAACGCCACCACAACAGTCACTCCATACGAGCGCAGAGAAATCGGTTGCGACCTAGTGGAGTGCCTGATGAAATATACGAGTGGCCCTTCGATTATGGTGGTCAAGAATGCGGCAAGGAAGTTTCGAGCCAAGAAGTTCAAGCGGTTTTATCTCAAAGTCGAATTGGAACCACTGAATTGGAAGATCCTTTGCCGAGTGATATACGTGCGATCATAAGCCATTGGATGTCACGAAATAATGTGTCAGTTTCTGTGCAGAACGCATCATGCATATATAGACAAGTGCGACAATTGCTCATTGATTGTGACATTGAATAGTGAAATGCGTGAAGACGAACAGTGGCGTCCGGATGGGACAGGGGTGATGGAGTGATCCGACTAAAGATAAGGGCTGCCAAGAAGTCTTGTTACTACAGACGACAGGTACAGTTTACTGAAGCTAGAGTGTTCAGATGGGAGGCTATGAGTTCAAAAGCCGAGTGATTGGACACAATCCATGCTGACCTGCAGAGGACGTCTGTGTTTCTCTGACCCACTTGTCTTTTTTAGTCATCTGCTGGCAGTTACGAGGAGAGCACTAGCGTATGCCCACAAGTAGCCGACTATTGCTGTCCGATCTACGTAGTTCAACGTGGTGGCCTGCACTAATCAATTCACTGATTCAGAGAGCCGTCCGCCTGCCTTTTGTTGGTCTGGACACGAGACGGATTGTGAGAGCAACCTTAAGATCAAGTGAATGTTCGGTTTGCAGGCATTGGACAGTAATGACGGCAGGTAGAAGACTGGTCTTGAGATCTTGGTATGGACTGCTTTGTGAGTATTTCGGTCTCAGGTCCGTCAGAGCCCCTTTACGCCGACACGTGCGGCCGCTCCCCAAATTCGTGAACAGCGTGGGACTGTTTCTGTGGCTTGAGCCGTTTACTGGTCAGCCCTAGTCTGTCTTAGGGCGAGCCAAGGATTTCACGGATGACACTTGCGGCCGCTCCTCGAATTATGAGCATAAATGTCCCATGTATGGATAACAAACTATGCACGAGGTGTCGTGGACTGAATGGACTGCATGGAACTGCATAAACTATGACTATCTCGACCTGTCTTGTAATTAGTGACTGGAAGCTTGGACTATTGGTGACTGTAGTTCTTGTAGATGTGCATTCATTTCAGGCTTTACGAGTGCGCGTGATTTGTCTGAGAGAGAGAGAGTTCCCTTGTGTCAACACCAACATTGTATTTATTCATCGTTGGATTGAGACGCGATTATCACAGGACAAAAATGAGGGTACACAAAGTACGCTGAGCCAGTCGAGTCCTTTCATGAACGGAAAGAATGGATTACCAGGGCGAGTGGGCGTGACTAGACGAACATGGAATAGAGAGGAGACGTGGGACACCTACAGTTGAGCGTGGAGCATCGTATGTACAGCCAGCGAGCAATCTTGTGTACATCACCAACGCTGTGGTTGGGACGGATTAGTGAAGGGTGCTACGTGTGACTGAGCTAAGTTCAGGTTTGGTAGTGGAGCATGGGTGCGCCCAATCCGTGGCTGGGTGGCATGCGCAGGGCGTTCAGACTTCGGCTGTACCAGTCGTCGCCATCGGTGCTACTGCCCACTGGATTGGCACCCACATTGAATGGAGCACCGGGAGTTGGTGCGCCATAGCTGCCAGTCGGTGGAGGGGCTTGGTAATGGGGCGGTCGGGATGTCATGGCCATGGCCGACATGTTGGCGTGAGGGACTGAATAGGGTTGATAGCTGAAAATAAGTGATTGAGTTAATGCATCCTCGCCTGTCTGCATCTATCAAAGAGCCAACTCTGAACTCGAAACAGAACGCTTATCGTTAATTAAGACAAACGTAGTGCTACATGGATTGAGCCATCAATAGCAGGGCAACAACCGTGTCTTAAAAATCCCAATTGATCCCTAATTTTGATCCTCAAAACTACAGTACAGGCGAAGGGGGCAACTATCGCATGATAGATTGATACCACAGATACCACAGACCCCACTGACAAGTGAAAACATTCAAGTTGCACTAACAAAATGAAGACTTGGGGACCCGTGTAGCTTGGTAGATTCGAGTACCCGTACCCGTGAGTCTTCAACCCGAGGCTACGGCAGGGAACCCTGCAGCCAAGCCTCGCAGGCGTAAGACAGAATGCGGCCCAGAAACTCAGACTAATGAAGGCAAGTTTTACCAGCCGCTGAAGCATCAACCCGAGAGGTTGACGTCCCCCCCAACCAAGGGAGAGTATCGATCATTCTCTCTAGCTCGCCAAGGCCCGCCAGGCACAAGGGTTGCTACACGAACATCATGATGAAAAGATGCCCACCAAGCACATGCCCTGGAGTCAACTCTTGGACTCTTGCAGTATGAACCAAAGGAGAATACGACTGCAGAGACCCCTTGAGAGTGCTAATCGAGATCCCTGGCCAGTACTCGGCTTGCACCACAATTCCGCCAAATGGGGTGGACCACCCAACGGGCGCTTTCCCGAAAGGGAGAGCGCTAATCCCCCACCGCACCGAGTCAACTGTCCTAGCCACAGCCCAAGAATTTTCAGCGCCCCCCCCCCCCCAAGCGGCAATAGTCGCAACATTACACATTCGGTGAGTTTGGTCGCAGGTTGAGAGTCCTCACACTGCAACCTGAAGCCTCGATGGTCGTCAAGGTGATCGTTGGCCACTGTCCAAAGCACGTGAGGTCGAGGCTAGGCCTAATGCTGAGCCGGCGAGGATATCTCGATGGCAGCGTGTGCCCCATCCAACCTCACCACACTCAGCATACGCTTCATCAGAGCCGTCTGTGTCGGTCTCAATCATGCATCCCCAATCGACGACACGGCAAGAGCCTTTTCGTACTTATGACTTATGACTTTACTTTCAATGAAGCAGTTACACTGCACTCAGGCATTGAAAGACATGGAAAAGAGCACACGAGCTACATCGATCACTGGCATCCGCCTGCTGCAAACATGAGCGCAAATCCATGCTGGTCACTTTGATCACTGTCTGTTCCAGCACGACCACGTGGCCGGATTCTTGTCCGACGGCTTCTTACGAGGACTTCCGCCCCATTTCTCAATATACACACAACATCCCCAAAGTTTTACTCACGATTTTCAACATAAGGCAACATGGATGGCATATTTAAGCTATCCTACGAACTCAGGTGCGTCCCCATCCTATCCGACCCCCTGCTACATCTCCTACATATCTCCAAACCCACCTGGATCCAGACGCACATGGCATTTCAAATTATCCAAAAACTTCTCCACACTATCAGTGTCTAACAGCATGGCCGGGTTCACATTCAACGTCTTCCAACACGCATGCACAATGAACGTGGGAGCTTCGTCCGAAATGCATATTGTCACCATTGTTTGGTCCGATCGATACGGATAACCAGTCAGGAACAACCAAAAATCGCGTGTCGTCACTTCTCCTACTTCGCGTTCTTGGTAAAGCTTGGCCGTTTCCCCTAGAAACGCGAAATCGAACTCACTTACCTCAGTTTATAAAAGTGTTTGCTCTTACCATCCGGAAGAGACCTGACGAAACTTTCCATTGCAGCCTTCAGGCGCTCCTTCAACCCGTCAAGCTCGCCCGCCAGTTCGACTGTGCTGTCGTATTGAAACCACGAAATCATGTCTTCTCCGCGGATAACAGCTCGCGCAATCGATGGAAAGTACTTTTCGATTATGTGGTGACCGCAATTTGGAGCTGATGGTCGGTTGCAAAGCTCCAAAAACTTGTCCAAACCGCAGACTTGGTTCAATCCAGCTACTGAAAAGCGGAGCAAAGTATCTACAGTATGTAACAACTTCCAAGCAGAAGCTAGCTATCTCTGATACTTACTGATTGCCTTGAACTGTTGGTGTCGGCTTCCAATCACAGATCCGTACATCACAGCTGTGACGACATCCCGTTCTTTGCCGATTTGAGGCAGCCGCAAATAAATTTGACCGACTCTCACGTTTCGTACGTTCTCCTCGAACTCCAAATTCGTAATCGCTTCAGAAATAGATTTGAGCTCGTCCACAGTTGCTGCAGCCAAGTTACCACTTTCCAGCACCTACAGTGACACAAAAAGCAGGCTCATAAACTGTTCAGGTGATAGGAAATATCGGTCAGACGGGCAAAACTCAAGACTGCATATTGAGCTGTCAACTGAAATGTATTCCATCACCTAACGCTAAAAATATAGATTACGTTATTTGAACTTACCTTATTCAAGGCGCATTGCAAGCCGCCATCCGGAACATCTGCTGGTGTTATTAGAACATTTTCGGGTGTAACACCAGCAAGCAAACTCTTGAAGACATCAGAAACGCCGAACAAAGCAGCTTTGCCTTGACAGATAATATGGCCCATTACTCTCCCAATCATTCGCCACATGTCTGGACCCAAGTCGTAGCCTTTTTTCGGGATTAGATGATCCATCGCTCCTAAAATAAATCAAAATTAACATGCGAGAGCTGACATTACCGAGCAACTGTCCGTACCCGCTGGGCAATCTCTCCCACCCGTAACCCCAAACCCATATCATAAGTTTGGAGTGGCGCTGCTATCTCACCTTCGAAATGTTTAGCCAATAAGTGAGTTTGTAACAACATGATGTACGCATCCCGTAGTGATGGTCCGGCGCCAGCTTCCCCAATAAAACTGACTGAAACGTTCTGGCGCAGCAATTTTAACGATTGCGTATTGTTCGTATCGCTACCCTTGAACAAATGCCACAACTGATTTGGCATCGTATCCTTTGGCACTGAACGATCAACGGTGATAAAACGATCAGTCTGCCGACCATAGATATCGTCCCGTGATCGGTCAAATATTTCTTGGAGAACGTCAAGGCGCAACTGACCATTTTCCATATCTAAAGCGAAAGAAGTTGCCTACCACTAGCCAGTTTGTGTCAGTGGGCCCTCCACTTACGGGTTTCAATCCACTCGCATGTGTCGCACGCGGTCCAACTCAAATTCCCATAGAACTTGACGATCAGCTTCACGATATCCATCGACAATCCGTACATATCCGCGTACGCTACCATGGCTTTTTCGTCCGTGTACAGACCATTCTAAAAGCTATGACGACTCGTATGCACGAACTACTTTTTCAAAGTCAGCTCACCTCTCCACTTTGATCCTCGCCCGTAATTATTGGCAAGTGTGACGATGTGGTGCTGTTTGTTTCTTGTCTCGACCTGACGCTGTTCGATCCTTCTTCCAACGTGGGAATGATGCTGCCGACATTGACACTTCTTCCTTGCCGAGAACCTTGGATTCCAATGTCACCGCTGTTTGAGTCTCCAAAATTTGGCGCTGAATTTGGCACACCTAAGGCTTGAGCTGGATCAGTTGCAGCACCTGAGGCGAGACTCCAACGCTGCGTTCTTTCCGATACTGAAGTAGGACCACTATTGCTGGTAGAAACATGGTCTTCAGGTATCTTCATGTCATCCTTAAAACGAGAAATTCTATTAGCTTGTTAAGTGCGGTTAGTTCAGATCTCATTCGTTTACCAAGTCCTCATCACTTTCAAGCGGTAGCCCATGCTCTCGTCTTATTGCCTCAGCGCCAGTGTCGATCAATGTGTCAAACTAAAACATTGAAACATAGCGTAAAGCACGCAGCTGTTATAAGTTAAAGATACTGAACCTGAAACTTACATAACGATTATAATAATACACTCTTCGGAACGAACTCAATGACGTTTCATCAAGCTCGATTCCAGTGGCCGAAATGCAAAATCGTTCTCCTCCTGCTTCCAACGAGCAATTGTACTTTTCAGAAAATATTTCCCGAGCCGTTTGTTTTACCACATCAACATTTAATGGCAGCTGCATAAAGCGCTAGAAAGGCGAAAACCTCTTTCGCTTTATATTTGCATCGATTTTGCCACGCCAAGTACTCACCTGCACCGTTGTTCCACAAGCTTTTACACCCGTTCGAACCAACTTTGCAGGAGTGAATGCGACCGCCTTTAAAAAGAGCACCTTCTCAGGCACCTAAAACTTATTCTCGCCGTAAGGGGCCTTTTGGACTTACTTTGCTGTCGCTGCTGCCAGCAATGACCGATTTTCGGCCAGCCCTCGCACGGCTTCCTCCCCATCCTTTCCCTGAGCGTCTCTCTTGAGCTCGTCTTTGATCTTCGTGCCGAATTCCTCTCGCTTCCTCCTCGACATCATTCCAGCCTAAAACATAAACTTCCAGCAGGTGTCTGTGTGCATCAGAGCGGTCATATAGATCATTATTCGATGCGGGATCACGAGTATTACTTCTATAAACGCACGCTGGCAAGAAACTCATTCATTGAGAGTCTGTCTACACTTTGTTTTAGATTCCAACACTACTGAGGGGAATGGTTATTTTACTCTTGCACCCAGCCGAAACAGACCTTGCTTACCTCTCTCTCTTAAACCGACCGCCCTCGGTATTTCCGCGTCACGACGTCTCGACATTATACTTGATGCTTCGTGAAACCCAAAATTATGCATGCAGAAGAAGCACTCTTTGTCGTTCGGCGGTGGACTCGCAATCCATCCTTCACAGTCGCACGCTTCGCCGCTTGCAGTTCCCCAAGAACAACGATTATTTTCCTATATGAAACGTCTCCTAGCAGACGACATCCGATCGAACGCTCGGGTAAACATACCGGTAAAAGGCTATGCCTAGCCGCTGGATGACCGCAGGATGACCGAGCGCAAGCGTTTGTTCCATCTGATCTTCTGTATTCCGGACACGCACAACGACTTATTTCACATCGTCCACGCAAGCCACCGATTATGTCCCGATGTCGATTACCACCCGCCGTCGCCATATTAAAATTTCTATAAATAAGTTTATTATTGTATGATATGGCACATCTGCAAAACAAAAGATGTGAAGCCAAGTGAATGCTGTCATAAACTAATGACATATAACTGGTCATGCACAACACTGACGCAAATAAAAAGCAGCCAAATATTCCTTTTCTACAAGTAGCATATTTGCTAAATAGCATCTGATCAGCAAGTGAGGTTTGCTTACTTGCTCCAGAAAACTCTTTCCCTAACCCGATAATACCGACGATTTGTCCAAAAAATACAAACTTTGACTAATAGAGATCAAATGATAAGGCTACAGAAAGCACGTTTTCTTTGGTTACGGTTCGAGATCGGTAAAAATCGCCAATAAGTTCTAAAAATATGAAATATCTACACCGAATGAGTTATTGCCAAAAAAGTACCTGCATCTTTTTCGCTGTGGCTCGATCCATAATATTTGAACTGGCGGGTGCTTGCAGACAAATTGGAAATTTGTCATAAAAGTAGCAAGGACGGTAAAATTAAGTTTCGGATATTTGCAACTTGAATTTAATCAAGATGGAACTTGATTTTTTCAAGTTGGTTTGTGGGTTCACTTTGACCAACTTGATTGAAATCAAGATCACCAATTTGGTAATCAAGATTCATCTTGATTTTTTTTCAAGATGAACTTGAATCTTTTCAAGATTGCAACTTGAATTTTTTCAAGATTGGATTTTTTGAATTTTGCCCCCCTCCAAATTTGAGCAAAATCAAGATTGTCGAAACGCAATCAAGTTTTTTCGAAATTCAATCAAGTTTGTTCAAAAAGTAATCAAGTTTGTTGAAAATAAATCAAGTTTACGCAAAAAAATTCAAGTTGCTTGAAACAAATTCAAGTTTACCCGAAACTTGATTTTGTCACCTATGGTATTCCG
>JASANH010000700.1:0-10587 GCA_030248295.1 Mesodorylaimus sp. YZB2_4 | reverse complement strand
ACCCAGAGTGATCTTCTCTCCACTTTCGCATGGTAGCCAGAACTGGAGTAACGTGAGAACGGAGAGCATAGCGCACGGGCATATAATATTGTACATGTAGTAGAGAACCCGACGACGCAGGTGCAACGTGAACGTGACATCGGCATAGGCCACGTCGGGGTAATAGGGATGCTGCCGGACATTCCTGCGGGCACTGGTTGACACGACATGCCACTCCCCGTTCTCTATGAAGTTACCACCGTCCATGTTGATCTTGTGCGAGCGATTGGTGACGTCCACCTGCAGCACGACCTCGAACGTCAAAACCACGAACCGCTTCTCACAGTGGCATCATACTGTACCTGACTCGCGTCGTACATCCAACTGGCGTACCTCAAGCTGCAGATTTGCTGATCGAACGGAAAAAGGGCCACGTTCAGCTTGCATACAGAGTGGGACTGGACAGGCGGTGCCCACAACACCGACCCATCCGGGTACAAGTTGACGTTGGTCTGGGCGATGCCACGCGAGAAGTCCTCGGCGTTGTTTAGCAGCACGATATCCGGCGCCCACAAAAAGCGTGTTGGAACTGTAAGCAGCGACAAGTTATCAAACTCCTCTGGCTCCCATCGAATTCGCTCGTCTGTCCAGGCCTAAAGAGAGAACCGGTCGGGCAGTGTTCTCCCTCGACCACCGATCGCAGCTGCCCTCCCTCACCTGCTCCAGCCAAACGTTCATCGAGAGGATCTGCTTCTTTTCGTTCTAAAGCAAAGCTCTTTAAAATGTGTCAGTCTGCTCGTCACGTCTCTCGGCCACATACTATATTGAAAATCTGTGTGAGTGTCAGTCCAACGTGCACAACGACAGTCTGCGATGCGTTCCAGACTGGTCGCACGGACCGATCATAGGCTCGGAGAATATACCGCAGCAATCGCTGCTCTTCATTCGGTGGCGCCTTCGACAAGTCCAAATCCTGCTGCCCGTTGGTGTTGCCATGGTGCTTGTAATGGACCGTGCTGCCTGGAAGACGATTCCAGTCTGCTCTCGTCATCTCCGTGTTCGAGCCCTCACCTCAGGTTCCCCGCACATCAACAAGTCCCTCACCTGTCTCGTTCCAACTCCTCGTACCTCCCAGCGCGCACACCAATATCACACACCCGACCGACACCGATCCCATCATTCCTTCCTTCTCGGCCGCCGCAGCACCAAAGAAACACAGGCTCTAAATCGAATCAGCCCGAACGGGGTCTCAGCAGGCGCCTATTTGGCATTGATTGAAACCTAAATTGGACGCCGTGGACCAAAGTGCGACACGAGTAAATTGAATTGGGACCTCGACCAGCCCCGGACATAACTCGCCCTTGGCCTCGTCGGATCTCAGACTTGATTCAAACTGGCAATGAGTGGCTTGATCCAGGAAAGGAAAAAAGTTTGAAACGGCAAAAAGTTGAGTCAAACGGTCATTTTATTTTTACTACCAGTAGGTACACGGGACACTTGATTACAGTTTGTACACATTTACATCTTAGCGTCCCTCCGACCCTTGACCAAATAAGACAACGGATAATATGTCACTAAAATATCATATCACAAAACTGAAAACCACACAGTACTACCAGACTGGACTCGTGTCCCTTTCTCACAATCAGTAGTTACATTGATCAATCACTTTTGACACCGTCTAGCGTTACTCCATGTTGCTGTGCTTCTCTTCCAGCAGGATCAACACCACGCGATCCAAGTTGCCGTGATTTTCACGCAACAAATTTTCATTTTTTCCAATATCGCAAAAGCCCATTTCCGACAATTGCGTCAGTTGTCGGGAAAACGGATTGTAGCCAGCCTACAATAAAAAGCCGTCAGACCACGAAGTCAATACGACCTCGTTTAAATTACATTCGGACTATCCAGCTCGGGCACAGTCGCATTTTCAGCTGGCGTCCATATCGTTTGGGTGGCTTTGGGCACCCATGCGCGTGGCGGCTGCCAGCCATCCCTTCCGTGGCTGAAATAACAAAACCTTTTTCAGAGGGATTAGAAGACTAGCAAGCATATCAACTTACTTGTGGGCGTTGAAATTAGTACGCACTATGGCCGTCGCCATAGTATGGATTTCCTTGGCCGTTGCTCCGACTGTAGCCAATGTCTGCGTCGTGGTCAACAATGCATTTGAAATAGCATTCGTAACAGTTTCGCTAAAAAAATCAGCAGAATCTCATTAGGCTGAGACAATACGATTCCTATTTCAAGTATATAGTCAAAGGTGGTAGGCATAGCAATCAGCAATCGTCCCGATCGCTCATGCCCAGCACGTCTCATGGGTCATGTTATCACAGCATTTGTTGTGTAGTGATTTCCCACGCAGGCAGATGTTTGCGAGGGCCTACGCATTATCCAGAGAACTAGAGTTCCACCCGGTAACCCTCATTTACACCAAGGAAACGCTGATAGTCCAGACAACATTAGCCATATCCGCAGTAGCCTTCTAGGGACGTTTAGGGGAACGCAAAAACAAGCCCACACCAGATAGGGTCGTAAGACTATTACCTCAACTGATGACGTTTGCTGTCAAAGCTATTCGAGCGGGAAGTGGATCCAGATTTCAATTCTTCGTCGCTCTGGGCCACACTATCGCTCGCGTTTGCTTCGCTTACAGGCGGTTCTGAAACAAGAAGGCGGGTCACATTATTTAGAACCTTTCTTAGAAAACTCGACTTACTAGCATCGTGCGCAGTAACCGTCTCCGCTGCAGCTTCCAAAGGTGCAGCAGCAAGCTCCATGTCATTACAACTAAGCGGCAGCCCACTGACAGTCTCCTGCTTCTGATGGTCGACTACTTCCGCGTTGCTCACTACATCGCTACTCTGTTCTTCGGCGTCAGCCCCCTTTCCCCTCGATTCCACTTCCACTTCCAGCCCTATATCGCCCACACAAGCCTCAGCATCATTGTTGTTCGCTGCAGCTAACGAAGTCAAACTGATCGATAAACGTTGCCACATTTCAGTCAGATCATTCGACGCATCCTCACTCTCGTCCACGACCACAGGCGATGCGATCGAAACGTACGAAGAATCTACAACATCAGTCAACAACAAATGCATCAATTCAAATTAGGATATAATACGAACCTCGTCCGTCTATCTCTTCCACAGACTCATCGTCCTCGCCATCACAGTTACCAGGAATCAAGTCGTATTCCTGCTCGACCGCTGCCGACTTGCACACGGTAATACCACTAATCAGACTGCCCTCCTCGTCCAGAACATCTGGCGACTCTTGGTAATCGATCCGCTCAAACGTTTCCGAGATTGGCGACGAATCTTCTTGCGGCTGAAACAAAATGCATCTCCTAAGCAAGGCGACGCAAAGCCAAGATGATGCGGTATCTCAAGATACGACCCTTCTTATGGGAGGCAAAAGTATCCGCAAAGTACTTCATTTCGCTGCAAAGCATATGAATGTTCGATCTCCATGTTGTCATTGTTTCCATCGATCACCGATTTTTCCTAAAACGAGCCAAGACGTCGATCCGTGTCACCCGAAAGTAAATTTCCCTCTAGTCCACACCTTAGCTTCCTCGGCCGCAGGTGGAACAACAATAGTTGCGCTCATATCCGCAAATCGTTTTCCTTTTCGGCAAAGCATCCAAAACGTTTTATATTCACCCGCGGTCTTCGGGGTAGTCAGCTTAGTGCTGACATAAGCATCTTCGCCAGGCTTCAACAATGGCATGGACACCTCCCATTCGATCGGTTTCAATTCCGAGGTTGAACACGCCAAACACGCGAGCTACGAATAAGACAGGCTTCTGATATACCTCGACTGGAAAGCAAATTGTACGACTTACCTTCACATCATTATCCCATTGTTTCTTGCTCGTGTTCACAATCATCCACGTCACTACGGCCACTCCACTACCGTCCAAAACTACGTCCATCAGCAGACAATCAGCCGATCGCTTGCCGTTCGGTTTCCCGCATCCAATCGCCTTTTTCAAAGCTTTTTCTTCTTTTCCCTTTTTGTCGTGCTTCTTACGCTTCTCGTGCTGCTTGGAGCTTTTCATGCTCAGCAGTATCATTCGAGCAGTCGATGCAGCAAAACGGCGACCACCGTCTAATTGCTTCGGCAGGCGCAACATAGCGTGCCCAACTGCATGCGACGACTCACAGCCGTGGCAGATCATAGCCATGCAATCACTAAAAAAGGAACAGTCCTTCCTATAGACGAGCAAGGACCTTGGCAGAGGTCTGAGGCGTTCCAAACTGGACTAGAACTCACCTGCTCAAACACATGAAGTATGGCTCACCAACGTTCTTACCACAGCCGCCACAAGCCAACACATCGTCCTTGACTGAAACGGAAGGCAGCTTAGCAGATGGTGGATACTAACCCAGGAAAATGGTTCTTTACCTCGTCCTTGGCCTTCATCAGTGCCATCTTTTCTTTCATCAGTCAACGCACGCGCAATGTAATCGCCCTTCATCTTTTTCGGCTTCGCTCCCCCAGTATTTTGTTCCGATTTGTTCTTCTCGCTGCTAAGACCCGTTAGCCCGCCATTGGCTTTTATGGCTCGCGAGATGTAATCACCAGGGAGTTGCCCTGATTTCACATCGCTAAAAGCAACGGTCCTGGACGAGGGCGTTGAACAAGCCAATACAGCTGGCTCCGCAGCGTTTACAAGACGCGTTTTGCCAATCTCCGACAAAATTTCATGTTTCAACTCAGATTTGAGCTAAAAACAAGAATAATAATCTATGCAAACGTCGTGTACAGGAGAGCACAGCTGTAGAATCTGCGGTAATAGGATTTCTAACACATCGCCTAAGAATGCAAGCGTCAAGTTCTCGCTATACTTGGCTCGCTTCCTCCTCAAGAGCATCTTATTAAACTCTCTTCACAAGACCAGCCAGACTAAATCTCTTCTCACGGCTCGATCAAATGTTCTGCAACCTCTTATAATTTCATCTCAAACTTACCCGTTGCATTTCGTTCAGAAACCAAGCTGAAGCAGCGACATCGATAGAGGATGGCATTGCAGGAATCGCGTTGACCTCATCGGTTACAATCACTAGTTTTTCAGTCTTTTTCGCGACTTTCATAGCCTCAACGTACGAATCCAAGTTTTCCAATATAACCTAGAAAAATACTGAATCATGTATTCCTCAGAAAGAAAACTCGATATTCATGAAAAACAATATTTTCTTTTAAGGCAGAATGTTTGGGCTTGAGGAATTGACTAAAGCAACGGTAAGCATTCATTTCCTTATTACTCCACCCACGCTCTGGAACATAGTTGGCCGTGAAAAATGATCAACCGATTTCGAGAACATTTAGAAGATAAGTCTTGCTAGACTTCCGCGCAATAAATTTATTTATAAAGCAGAGACATATAAAAGTCTTTGATAGGCCTGCATAAAAAACCGGCCTTTTTAAAAATTTTGTTGCAACGCAACTAAATCCAGATTTTGTATTTTGATTATCAGACAGGCCTTCAGCAACGAGTTCAACCCGGAAGTGAACGAAAACGAATATTTTCAGAAAATCTATCGCCTACCTTATCGCCATCTTCGTCGACGAAGAACATTTTCGATGGCAAATTGCCAATCACGCTCCGCACCTGAAAAAAAAACAAAGCATGAACATTTTACATGCACAACTTTCCCTAAACCACTAAATTTTTCTGACCTGACTCTCGATATAGGGCTTCAAATCATCGACGCACTGTCGAAGCAAAATGGGCGATTCGAACATTGTATTCCAAGGACGATTCGTCATCATTTCTTTGCAATTCCAATATCCATTTTTCAAATAGCGCAGAGTCAAAGTAATGGGCGAATAATGGTAGGCCATCTTTGCTTTCTTGGAAATTGATCAAGATGATAGAGCAAAGTACTGCGCCTGTTTTGGCCAAGTCACAAGACGAATTTTGCACGAAACAGGGCGGGCGGAAGTACCTTTCGCAACTATGGGCGAGAGCGCACCAGCTGGAAAACATATGGGCGGAGCTACGGTGACGGGCGACCAATCAGAAACGAGCAGGATCGCAGGTGTTAAGGCGAATGATCAGCTGTCATAAAGGGCGTTGGTACGGGCAGCCTATAATCCATGACGATGTTGCGAGGCGGAGGATACTGCGCATTGACTTGTTGTTGGGGTGGGTGTGTCAGTGTGCATGGCGGACAGTAATACACACATGCTGAAATATGGCATCATTTGTCGATGTTTACTTCAAGAAGCATTGCAAGTGCTTACAGTCGGTATCAGGTGAGTTGTGGCACACAGTATATACACACTGGCACGATACAGTACAGACACAACCGTGGTTTCCTTGAGCAACCCCTCATTCGATTTTTCCAGCCTGGCAAGCTTTTGCGTTCGTTGACCTTCAGAAGCAGCGACCATGATCCAATCGCCCACTGTTATCCACCCTTATCTCATCACGAGGTGGTGTTATCCTATCACGTGAGACCATCAATCAAAATAGATTGTCAGTCCAATTCCGATGCCAGCCAAGGCCAAAATGATGACCATGATTGTGATCGCAATACCAAATTTCTTAGTTCGTAGCTGATCGAAATCGAAGCTATCCAAGAAACGATCAGTGCTGCCACGACCCATCCGAAGTCTGTCGTCTGCTTTCGAATGAACGCGAGACGAGACTGCGTGGAAACTGGAGTACGACTGCGCCCACTCACCCGTCTATAAAATCGAGTGGTCAGACATACGGACTGTGGGAGAACTGTAGGCCTTACCGATTCCGCATCGTTGACCAGTTCCTCCGAGCTGCACTGACGATCAGCTGGTGCAACATCGCAGTAATAGTGCTCTAAGCCCCGCCCCTCAGAGTCCCCAATTTTAGGGTTTCCTTCGAACAGTGGGTTGATCTTCAATCGATCGCACGCAGTCGGCACGTCGAAGTACGACTTGGTGAACTCGTATCCTGCTGACCCTGATTCGTCGATCTGGCCCGTCGGACGAACCGATTGCTCCGCAATGTACGAATTGGATTCGTGTTTCGGTATCGCATTACTGACGCAGCTGACTTCTGGCACGACACTTGTTTGACTTGGTTTTCGCAGGAGCATCTTTAAGAACGTTTTGAGGCGATGCATGACGTTGAGCCCGTCGAAATGACTCTGACCGTGGGTGGAATGACCAGGATAATCAAACGCCGACGAGTCGTTGCCATCCACGACAACAATGCGATCATCGAACGAGACCTGATACAGACCCCGTTTGGATTGACGTTGCGATCTCTGACAAGGAGTCACGGTGGCTTCCTGCAGACTCAAGAAAACTTGTAAGGGTTCTGGCAGTCAGGCCTGAATGATGTCACGAATCATCCTCATGTGTCTCACCCTTAACTCGCACAGACATTCTCACTCACTCGATTGCACTCTTCCTTATCATCGCGCACATTGACGGCTCCGTCTGGCAAGGCTGGCGGCGAGATTGGTCTCTTTTCGTAAATGGCGCACACTTCACCATCATTGTTGGTACAGCGCAAGATAAGCTCAGTGGAAGAGCTCCTAGCCTGAACTCTCCAAGTCATCTCATCGGGAGGCTGGATTGAAGCACGACTGGTTGATGGGGAGTGAGAGCTGGACGCCGTATTGGACTGACTATTGTTCTCCAAACTGTCCAGTCGGTGGATCTCCTAGATGCAAATATACTCTGATAAGTATTACTCACCTGGCATGCAGGCATGAAGAGATGAAGTGTTGGACACAAGCCCCTTTTTCGACCAAGAATTTGCTAATACATGGGATGCTGGTTTGAACTTGCCTGTTCCTCTTCCTCTTTCACTCCATCGGAGTGGCTGGCACCCGAACTGTCCGATGGCGAATATCCGCCATCTGACGACGATGGAGACAACTGCATTTGCCCTTTAACCAAGACCCCTTGGCCATTCTTGGTCAGCTCGCTATCGATAAAGCTGAACGATTGGTCGACCAAGAGTGTGGCCCTGCGCGAGAAGGATGGCACCTTCGGACTGACACTGTTGTTCTCCGAGTCCGACGAGTGGCCGTGCCGTCGATGATAGGTCTCGGAAATTCTCTCATTCAGGTCATTAACATTGTTTATCCTTTCCATCACGCTCACTCCGCTGTGGCTACTCAGAGATCGAAAGCGAATCTGAGGGAAGGCTGGTATGACCGGCACGTAGAAAGTTGATGCCGAGTCTGTGTGGGGTCGGTTTTTCTTTTTGACGCTGGGATTTGAGAGAAGAATTCCGCTGTCCGAGGAGGACGAAGAAAGTCCTTGTAAGATCCAATTGCGCTTTGTTATCGGTTCGGGTGCCTGTAGAGAAAACATGACAAAGCCTCCGCCAGTTGAATAGCCCGCGACCAGTGGACTGGCAGTGATGTCTGTCGGGGTATTGGGTGAGTACGGAGGAATCTCATGAAAGCGTGCCTACCTTCGAGACAGTGACGGCATCCACTTCATCCATCCGGCGCTCTCCAATTAGAGCTCAAGCGAGCACTGTAATAGGCCGGTCACGAAGAACGTTTGTGTGCTTACGCGAGCAACGAGCCGTGTTATGTCCCACATGGCAAGAAGCTAATAGGGCTCATTGAAACGAGGCAGCCGCATCACGACACCGCTCCAGACGTCCTCGTCCGATCCTCACCTGGCCCTTCTCCAAACTACCAGCATATTGAATTTCGCACGAGCCTTGTTTGAAGATGAAGCCCGTAGCCACTACCGCGCACCTCTTCCGCGCCAAACACGGGCTACCTCCCTTTCGCACGCAGGACAACATACCTCAACAGCGAGTTGACCGTTCGGGCTGACTCGAAAACCACGCAGAATAAACGACAAGTCGAGAGCGTTTCGACGTCTCACTGTTAGAAATAAGGTTGGGGACAGCCTGAACCTGTATTACGTACATATACACGTCAGATCCTCTTAATAAGCTTCTGATCCTGCCTCTGAGTCGGTTTCTCGCGCTGTATCAATGTCTCTCAGCAGCAGATCGATGAGCACAGATCGATGTTGGCCCAACCACTACAACTTTTAAGCACGAAATCTCTGGTCGGTCGGGATAACTTCTTTTAACTATCTCCCACTGTCTGGGTGCGCTAGTTACATAGCGGGACTACATGGGCGTCTGTTATCCCTCGCTGGTTGTGTATTCTAAATAGGAAGAATTCTGTGCGCTGCCCGAAAAGCCTGTTGAGACTGTCAACTGATGCCCGTCAGAGAATCGAGCATTGATCGACATAAAGCATGGCGAGTCCTCCCAAAGCGTCAGCAACCTCGGTTGATAGCTGTTGCAGGGGGGGCTGTGCCTTGCTTCGTCTATTGTCTCGGGTGATCTGCACTGGCTCACTCGCATCTTTTTTGCATGGACAGTCCTCAAGTATGAAGCGAGGGCAAGGAGAGTAGCTTCGAAACTAAATCACTCATATTGACAGGGGATTAGGCGTCTATTCATACGTTCTTCCCTCCGGGGGGGGGGGGGGGGGGGCGACCTCCACGGATGGTTACATACCTTCCACAAGGCATAATGAAGGCTTATTTTGCAAACCGCAACAAAATCGGAAAAGTGCCCGCTCTGGAATTTTCCCGCTAGATAATCACACAGTAACCCCTCTTATCAGCTATTGTATTGAGCAGTATTGAAGATCTTGCTTTGTCGAATGGGAAACCACGGACGTGTCATGCTGCTATGCTTGAATCAATATTTGCTGCCCTTATGGTAGGTCAATCATACCCGAAATACAACATAGCCTTTTGCACATATTTTTGCTTGGGTGGCCGTCAGAGTTTCTCAGTTCGCTCCACACTACTGTCAGCTGTGGTGGTTTCTGCAGTGGCTGGGTCCGCCATTGAAATTGTAGGCGGCGTCGTTACAGTACAGGCCGTCGCTGACGAAGATGAGTGCTAGGGAAGGTGACCAAGCTTTGAAAAGAAGGCGAACTGGCAGTCCAAAGTCCTTCTTATTAAAAAGACGGCTTCGATGACTGGCAGAACTGACACTCGTGAGGAGGGAGATGGCAAGAAGAAAATAGAGCAAACGTAGTGCAGAGCCAGTAGCAGTACTGGAAAGCGCTTCACTCGCCTTCATCGTCTGATTAAAGGCGTCCACATTGCACCTCGGTTGATCGGCTGCCGAGCTACTGAGCTAACCGCCCCAGAAGAGATGTCAGCTGAGCCGTTTGCGAGGTGCGTTCACATTGCATACCTCAGTTGGCTCGGCTTGCGGCTTGCGGTCAGGGCCAGGTTTCACCTAGTTACAAGCACGTCACACGTTCACAATTTGGTTTCATGAACTTACAAGCTACCCGGAAAAAGTGGGCGGAGACTCGTATCTTGTGTATAATTTTCTAGGAGTCAGAGCGAGACTCGTATGACTTGTAGCCTTGCTGGTTTTCATCCATTTCCCCCTATGTTTTTGCTATGGATTCCTTCCTTTTCGTCTTTGGCAGGTCACTGATGATTGCAGGAAACCAGAATTGGTCTGCCCTGCGAAAGGGGCCTAACTTATCAAGGCACCTTGCGCCTTCACCTTCCGAAAAATCAGTGCACTGCAGCCTTCTGAATTTGGGCTCCTTTACAAGTTCTGCCTCGATCTCTTACAAGTCGGTCCCTGCAAGTTCCCTT